>SNQJ01S0016201.1:79439-100973 GCA_010110895.2 Picea sitchensis
ATATTTTCTCTCAATACAACCCCCTCACATATCCTAGAAACCTTTTTCACACCCCTGCTCATTAATTAACAGTAAAACAATTTGTATAGATTGGATTGCATAAATTTGATACATTGTTGAGCCAAATCTATTTCACATTTTTAAGAGTTGTCATGTATGGTTATTTAAAAGACTATTTGCTAATTGATCACGCATGCAAGATGAGTTTTTTTCATTTGAGGTAGCCATAACTGAGGAAAATAAAGAGGTGACAACAACAACCAAGGAAAGGTTGCATCACAGACCGAGAAACATGGCTTTTGAGTTTTGTTTTATCTGTTGTTTTATGATAGTTGACTTCATGGATTTTTGGACAACATGTTTATTTTGGATATATGAGTATTATTTTTGAAATAGTTTCAAATTTCGTGAGTTTCAATTGCCAAAAGTGAATATGTTGATGAGAGGCATAAGGAGGTTCCTTTTGCTTAACTAATGGTTATGTTATGATTGTTATGAACTAAAGGGAGTCACAAGGGGTCCCACCTATTAGTTATTATTTATTTATGACCCTTATTATGATTATTACTTTTCCCCCGAACTAAAGTTAGTTGAGTCTTTTAATTAACTTAACTAATGATTTGGTTCAACTACTTCAACCAATTCTAATTTGTTAAAAGAAAAAGGAAAGGGAGGATCAAGAGGAGGATGGAAGCAGAAGCATGCTAAGGTTTTCTCTTTGAGTTTATGTTGAGATAGTTCAGTTTTCATTCATTCATATATTCATCACAACCTAATTCTCTTATATGATAGCAGGGTCTTATTGTAGAAAACAATATTCAGGGTTGAATCAAATCATTCAGACACTTGTTCTTCAGAGGTGTTGATCTATCTTTGATAGTCTGTGTAGACTTGTCTGTTTGTGAATTAATTTTCATGATTGATAAAGGCTATTGTGTAGTGTCAAGCCGGTAGCAATCTGTGGCAAGTTGATCCATCTTTTAGAGTTCAGTTTTTGTTTTCTATTAGAGGTCCTTTTGTATGTTCCATCGGGGATGTCTAAGTTTGACTTTGGTCCAAGATTTCTATATGAGATTTTGTAAAGAAAATGACTCTATGGTGAATTGGAATGAAATGAAGGATTTCTTTATGTTTCATCTATCTTGATTATCATCTTGGTGTCTTTACTTATGTTCTTACATTTATTTCAGCCACTGTTATATTCTGAAAATTACATAAAAAGTGAATTTCCAACAAGCTTTTTGTTGATAAAAGACTAGCCTAAGCACTCATAATTAATACTTATGAGTTAAGATGTTATTTTTGTTGGCTATAAACATAGGGTGATATTCCCGTCTACCTTGATTTATCCAAGTAAAGTATGAAAATGCTTGAGTAAGATCAATTCATATCTCTTCCTCAACATTGTTGTAGATATTTATCCAATCTAGAGTACCATGCTCTAGGACCTTGTTTTAGACCATACAAGACCTTCTTTAATTTACACACATAATCTGCATTCTATGACAAATGGAATCCTTCTGGTTGTTCAATGTGGGCTTCTTCTTTCGATTTCACCACTCAGAAAGGATGATTTTACATCCATTTGATATACTTTAATATTTTTGGAGCATGGATAAGCTAAAAGCAATCAGATTGCTTCCATTCTGGCAACTGGGGAAAATTTCTCTTCAAAGTCGATTCCTTCAATCTGTGCATATCCTTTACATACCAATATAGTTTTGTTCCTTGTAACCTATCCATATTCATTCAATTTATTCTTGTATACCCACTTTGTGCTGATCACATTCTTATCCTTTGGTCTTGGAACCAATTCCCAAGTGTAATTTTTCTCTTTTTGATCCAATTCTTCATCCATGGCCTTATTCCAAAATTCATCCTCCCTGGCCTCTTCAAAAAAGGTTGGTTCAATCATAGATGTGAGTGCTAGGTGTGTTTGTTGTAGTCAACAGTTTCTTCTTCTAGTCTCAACTCCTGCATCTTTGTTTCCGATAATATGATCTGAAGGATGATTCTTCTGTACTCTTCTCCTAGG
Source organism: Picea sitchensis (assembly GCA_010110895.2). Taxonomy (NCBI): domain Eukaryota; kingdom Viridiplantae; phylum Streptophyta; class Pinopsida; order Pinales; family Pinaceae; genus Picea; species Picea sitchensis. The sequence continues at coordinate 81,475 of SNQJ01S0016201.1, forward strand.
TGTCTTTGGAGTCACTTGCTTAACTTTCTCTTCTGCTTCTGTCGGATCCTCTTCATCTTCTCCTTCTTTTTCATCTTCTGTTTCTTTTTCGTAAAGCTATTCCATTGATTCATTTTCTTCTTCCTTTAATTCTTGTCTACCTGTTTCATCAATTTTTACGTTGATTCTTTCCACCACTTTGTTCAATCTCAGGTTGTAAAACTTGTATGATTTCCTTTTACTTGAGTAAACAACAAGTACTCCTTTGTCCACATGAGAGTCAAAGTTTCCCATTCTTCCATCTTCTCTTTTGATGTAGCATTTTCTTCCAAAAACTCTGAAGTGCTTCACATTTGCTGGTCTTCCTTTCCATAGCTCGTAGGGAGTTTTGTCAGTGTTGTTTCTGAGCATTACTCTATTTTGAATGTGAATTATTTTATGCACTGCCTGTGTCCAAAAAATATCTGTCAATTTGGAATCCATTATCATTGTTCGAGCCATTTCTTGTACTATCATGTTCTTTCTTTCAACAACTCCATTTTATTGAGGTGTCCTAGAAACAAAGATTTGCCTTTTTCACTAGGCCTTCTTGGATAACCCTTTTGTGTATGATTTTCAAGGTTGTTTATGTTCCTATTGTTAGCTATGCAATTCACATATTTATGTCCAAAATTATTACATGCATAACATAAACCAAAAAATATAGTTTGATACCTGGGAGTTGAAGATCTTTTGAAAGGATGTGCTCTTATGAATCCTTCTTCTTCCTTTGACCTATCTGTTTCCGTTGGTCGTTGATTATGAAATATGAATCTTCTCGGTGGAGGAGTTCCCCTGTAATTTTCTCTGTAGACCTTCCTATCCTCTTTGATTGTTTCTGCATAGATTTTTGGATAAGTTTCTTGTTATGTTGTTTTGGATATTGATCCTTTTTCTATCTCATTGTTTCCAAGTCCGAACTTGTCATGATTAGGCCTTTGACTGCTGATAATATCATTCAAAACTTTTGAACTGTTTTGCATATTTTTCTTTTGAAGATCCTTTTTTAATGTGACAATCTCTGCTTCAAAATTTTCAATGATCTTGTCTCTTTCTTCTAGCTTTTCTTTGAGTGCTTCTTCAATTCTTTTATCTTCTTCAATTTGAATCTTCAAATTTGTGATCATTTGTTCTAATTCCTGAGTGTCTTCTTTCTTGTCTAGTTCCACTTGTAGCTTCTTGTTTTCCCTCTTTTCTCTTTTGATAACCTATATGGAACTCATCAATTCCTCTCGGTAGTCAACTTCTGCCTCTTCAATTTATTCTTTGGCTTATTCATATTCTACTTCAGAGTCCTTTTCTGCCATGAATAGTACCTTTTCTGTCTCACTGTCACTGACTTCATCTTCATCTGATGATGCAATGTCTTCTTTGGTGCATAAGATTTTCTTAAAAACTTTCTTTGTGGTTCTTTTGCCTTTATATGTTTGTCTTCTTTTTGAGTCACCTTCATCATTTCTCTTTTTCTTATGAAGACATTTGTTAGAAAAATGACCAATGCCATTAAAATTAAAACAAATTAAAGGAATCTTACATCTTCCCTTGCTCAGTATTCTGACAAAGTTGGCCACTTCTTCATCATCTTCCAATACGTCACTATTGTTGTTATGTTATTTTTCTAGTTGATTTCCCTTTTGATTTGATATGTTGGATGCTTCTTTTACATCTGGATTTTCCTGTTCAGTTATCATTTCATATGCTGTGAAGATTCCATGTAGGTCATCCATGCTTATTTAGTTTAGATCTTTTCTTTCTTCTAGTGCTGATATCTTAGGGTCAAATCTCATTGGAAGAGATCTTAGTACCTTTTGAACAATTACAGATTCTTGAATTTCTTCGTAAGGTAGCTAGAGAGGTAGTGGGGGGGCCTAGAGGGCCCATAGTGATAATAGTGACTTGTGAAGAACCAAATACCTGAATACAAAATATCACAACAGATCCAAAGATATCTGAATACAATCACCACACAAGATATATGAAACCATATAGAAAACCACAACTTTATTATAGAAACCCTTGAGGTAGGGAAACAATGGATCCTATTATGGAAGGGATCCTCTCCTCCTAATGAGCTCCGGCTCCAAATACAATACTTCTCTTCATGTCTCATTACATTTCTTGAACCCCTTTATATAGTGCTATCATCTCCTAAGAACATTCTAGAGGAGGAATCTTCTAGAAGTAGAACCTTCTAAAAAGCCCTCTTACATTAATTATATCTAATTACCCATTTATTATATCTAACTACCATAGTGGGCCTTATTTAATAATATAGTGGACCTAGTCCACCTTACATTGAATGACCTCCACTATTATCACTATGGGCCCTCTAGGCCCCCCCACTACCTCTCTAGCTACCTTACAAAATACAATATTTCTCTTCATATATCATTACATTGCTTGAACCCCTTTATATAGTGCTACCATCACCTAAGAACATTCCAGAGGAGCAATCTTCTAGAAGTAGAACCTTCTAAGAAGTCCTCTTACATTTATTATATCTAACATTAGATATAATTAGTGTAATAATCCCTCTTACATTAATTACCACCTGTCCTTGCCCCGTCCAACCACCCTGAAGTAGAAGTAGAATGATGGAATCACTGTCACACTATCACTATGTGATATACCACTATACCAATCTATACCACTGACCTGCATCCAACCTGTACAACTTCCCTATAATCAGTTTGTACCAGAACTGAACATGTATCAACAAAATACAATAGGTACTCGACTTGTAGTGTTGCAACACGCGTATGTACGTGCCCTATCTGTTATGCAACCCACGTATGTACATGACCAAACTTTTATGCAGCCTGCGTATGCCTTTTGAAAACTAGGGTTTCCTTTCTCTTGAAAACTTATGACCCTCTGTAACTTCTTTCACATAGATCTGTAACCTGTCACTGTATCTAGCTTGTAACTGTACCCTATGCATGTATCCTCATAAGATTTTCCCAAATCATATATCTCTCTCTCTAGTCATGTGCCATATAGGTGTGTGTAATCATGAACAAGTATAATAACCCTCACATGATCTAGTCATCAAACCCTTTCTGATATTCAGCCTCTCAATACATCAACCACTTCACAAATACAAGCTCTCAACCATGGACCACAAACCCTTAGCCATATGCCAAGAAATACAATATGTGCCTCAACAAGAAGTATCAATGATAAATATACCATCACTGTATTTCTGTAGATCCGACTTATGTAGAAGAGCCTCAAAACTCTATAACCATTTCTCATGAATACATCAAAATCCAACTATTCAAAGAAATAAGACATACCTTTTGAATCAATGGATAGACCTGATGTATCTGAGTACTATCGACCTTCTAAGGAGCTTGATCTCAGAATTTAGAACCTTTGCATATTCATCTTCTCAAGTTTCATGGTTTTACCAACATGTACGCACCCTATACATTGTCAGTCTGTGTACGCCTCAATATGTTTGCACCCTATACACAGTCAACCCGCGTACACCCCATAAAATAGGGTTTTTTAGTATTCGCTATAATTCCAAGAATTTATCCATCAACCCTTCGTACTACCTTAGACTTTCGCAACTTTAGATGTATCAATGAGTACTTGCAATAATCCTCACACAACAAAATATATTCAATGTGTTCAAGTGTAATTAAATGAGAGAGCATTGCCTATTATTTATACTTTCATGTAGCATCCCACTTTCCTTATTTGAGGGCGTTCTCCGTTAACTTTATTATTTAAATAATTTCTTTTGCAAAACACTTTGACTTTTTGGGGCTTCTATATGACTCATGAGGGTCCTCCAACTTCACATGGCCATAATTCTCTAACCATGAGGAGTTACATGACGTTCCACATACCACCGGAAATGGCATGACAAGAACTATCCATATAGGATAGTTTCACTGACATTCATCTCATTATTCCACAATTAAGCATGGATTCTCTAATGACGCAGACCTATCGACCCTCGGGCCAAGATCCGCTCACAGGATTGTTCTCTATCCCCTTGAGACGGATCATCTCTTTCGATTCCTCGGGGGAATCTCAATTTTATCGATCCACAGGTCCTTTTCGCAACTCACAATCTCACAAGTTCGCAAGTCGTGACTCCCGAATCTTCCTTTTCAAATTCGTGATACCCGAGATCACAAAATGGTTACAACTCCTTCTTTGTCAACACCTTTTGTGTGTGACCACATACTAGGCTTAAATGCCAGCGCCTCTCGCATCTCGCCACTTTGCAAGCTTCACCGTCGAGCTCACGTACACTTTTCTAGCGAATCCCCAAGACGTGAAAAGTCAGCGGAGTGTTGACTCCTTCCAATATGTGACGTGTGTCTGTCGGTCTAATTCCTGGGCCTACTGTGTGGTTCTGCCACGTGTCCCCTCCGTGCCTCATCTCTCAGCACTTTGCGACTTTCGATGTCAAAAGAAACTCCTTTCAACCTCCAAACCCTCGAATACATGAAATGTGATGGGGTTCCTGATCCAATGGTCCTCCCATGACCTGGATCCGACGACTATCCTCGTTCCTCACAATTTCACCTATCGCGACTTGGAACACTCAATCTTTGGGCTCTCACCCTGTGAACCTCCGAGTTCGCAAGATCCCTAGATCTCTGCCACCTGTCCTCCTCCTAATAGATGGCTGTGATTCTATCACGGTTTCGCGACTTTGGGACTTTCGATACAAAAGTATCGACCTCTTATCCTCCAATATGCCTAAATGGAGAAATTCTGACACGTTGTCTACGTGGGTCCGGCAATGGAACTTTCCTCCTTTTTGGAATTTCAGACTTCATGACTTCGCGAATCCTGCTGCTAAGCCTTCAACTCTTCAACCCATGAAACCTCAAATTGGTCAATGAAGGTCCGACCTCCGTGTCAGTGAGTATGCCACCTGTCCACTCCCAGATGGATGGTCCTGATTCTGTTCGCAAGTTCTCCACTCCCGAAGTTGAAAGACTTTCTCTTCTGAACCCTGATGTCCGAATCCCTGGTAGAGAAGATCTTGTGACACGTGTCCTTCCAATCGGACGACTCAGATTCCATCGCTATTTCAGGACTTTGCACCTCGTGACCTTGTGAGTCTTGATGCAAAGATTTCGACCCTTCAAAGCACTAGCCCTCTTGAGCTTGATTGAAAAATCCTCAAGTCCTTTGGGGAAAATTCCTGCGCGCACTCCTTGTAGAAATTCTTCAAACACTTCTGAGTATTTGAATTCTTAGACTCTGCGCACTCCCTTTGCAGCAACAATCCTTCAATTCTTCTCTCAGGTTGCAAACTCTGAGACTCTTCTCAGCCAGTGCACACTTTGCACGGCTCCTATGCTTAACTTGCACTTCTGTGAGAATGAGAACAATGCTATCCTTCCTAATCTTTCAGAGATGAACTTTGACTTCTGTCAACGCACACCTTGCAAACAATTTCATTGCACTCCTTGCAGGAAAACTCTTTCTGAGATAGAGAAACAATTGAAACTCATTCCTTACTCTCCCTCTCTTCAGATTTTAGACCTTAACATGAAATCATACATTGATGCATCAAATCATATGCATAACATAGAGTAAACAATCATGAGCATAACATTCAATCATGCATACACAGAAAGTATTTGAATGCCATGATTCTGGATCAAGCTTCATATATTAATCTCAGAACTTCTATACATGGGTTTTTCTATACATTTTTCTACTTCCACTTCTATATGCTCTCTTCGATTGAGTATGCTGCTAATGTTACAATGATACAAGTGAGGGTGTCTATATCCATTTTCCTTCCGGCTCCTAAACTGTCTAATCTAGGAATTCAAAGCTACCTACTTACATTCATTAACATAAATGCCTCTTAGTCCTTCAGACGAGAACGAGACACTCAAGGTCTGATTACAATCTACAAGTACACCCTTTCTTAATGGTTTCATTTATGTTTGGCACATCCAACTTCAAAATATTTTAAACAATTCATCATGTGCCCAAAATGCGTTGCTGTGTGCCCCACGCTCACTTGTTGTTGGCGATGCTCCTGCATCATACTCCCTCGCTTGAAAATTTTCATGGGCTCCTATCCATGAGCTCTCCCACGATTTGTCCATGCTTCTGGATCTTTGCTTCATTTTCCCAGCTGGCATATTCAACTGGATGTCCCTTCCACTTGACCAAGTATTCAAAATATTCCCTTCTCCTGGTCCTCTTGCTAACTCTTTTGTCCAGTATGATTTCCATCTGTGGCTTCTCTGCAACTGGCATCTGTTTTGTCCACTGAACCTCTGGTTGTTCACTACCGGCTCCAGCATTGTATGGGTACAAATCCGAGACATTCAATATTGAAGAAATTATGATCCCATCAGGTAATTCAATCTCATAAGCATTTGCCCCAAATTTCTTCAAGACCTTACATGGTTCGATCTTATTCATCTTCAGTTTGTTATATGTCCCCTTCGGGAATATTTCCTTTCTCAGATGTGCAAGAATCAAATCACCAAACTCAAATTGAAGTTGTCTCCTGTGTTGATCTGCTCTGCACTTATACTCTTGGCTCGAGTTTTTCAATCGCTCGTTCACTTGGCTGTGAAGTTCCTTCATTGCTTCAGAAAAATCCTCTGCACTAGCACTCCTAGTTGCATTCTGCTTTGAATCTCTCAATTTCGAAACTCCTCTTGGATGCATCCCATAAACAATATGGAATGGACTCTGCCCCATGCTTCTATTGATTGAATCATTATAAGCAAATTCCGCCTGTGGCAGAATATTGTCCCACCGACTGTGGTGTTCTGTCACCAAGCTCCTCAACAAGTCTCCCAAACTTCTATTCACAACTTCTTTCTGTCCATCCATCTAAGGATGATAAGATGAACTGAATGATAATTTTGTTCCTATATTTTTCCATAAGGTTCTCCAGAGGTGTCCCACGAACTTGGTGTCTCAATCCGAAACTATGCTCCTGGTAAGCCGTGAAGTCGAATGACTTCTTTGAAAAAAAGATTCACAATGTGAGTTGCATCACTGGTTTTCTGACATGGTATGAAGTGTGACATCTTAGAAAATATGTCTATCACTACAAAGATTGAGTCAAACCCTCTTTTTGTTCTTGGCATCCCCAATGTGAAGTCCATGCTTACTGCATCCCATGGCTTGTTAGGTATGGGTAATGGTTGATAAAATCCTGCATTCTGCTTCTTCCCTTTTGAATGTTGACAAATTCTTCATCTGTTCATGAATTGTTTGATGTATTATCTCATTCCTGGCCAACAATATGACTCATTTAGCTTTGAGAACATCTTTTCATGACCGAAATGTTGGGCCAATCCTCCACTATGTTTCTCCTTCAACAAATTCTCCCTCATGGAGCATTTTGGAATACAAAGTTGATTACCCTTAAACAGTAATCCTTCATGGATCATGTATTCTATCCACTGGCTTCTATCCTTGAGAATTGGATTCTCAACTTCTTCATACGCCTCCTTAAAATCTGGATCATCTCTGTACATGTTCCTGAGATCATCAAAACCCAATGTTTTGACTCTGAACTCCTGCAACAACAAACATTTCCTGCTCAAAGCATCAACAACTTTGTTAGCAGTTCCAGAAATATGCTTAGTTACAAAAGTAAAGTTCTGCATGTATTCAACCCATTTAACATGTCTTTGATTCAACTTCTCCTGTTGAGTCACAAATTGCAAAGCATGATTGTCACTGCATAAGACAAACTCCATCGGGATCAAATAATGTCTCCATTTCTTCAATGCCTGAATAATAGCATAGAACTCCTTATCATATGTGGAGCATTTCACTTTCACTTCATTCAACTTCTTGCTGATGTACTCTATTGGTCTATCTTCTTGTCTCAAGATTGCCCCTATTGCAAATCCACTCGCATCACATTTTACCTGAAATGTCTTTTTAAAATCCAACAACACCAGAATTGGTTGTTCCATGATTTTCTTCTTCAAAAAATTGAAGCTTTTCTCAGCCTCTTCTGTCCAGTGAAAACACTTGTGTCTCTTCTTCACTGTGTCCATCATCAGTGCACTAATTCCACTAAAATTCCTGATGAACTTCTGGTAGAAACTAGCCAATCTATGAAAACTTCTCACCTCAAATATACTCTTCAGTGATGGCCAATTCTTAATTACCTCCACCTTATCTGGATCTATCCTCAACTTATCTGCATAAATAACAAACCCCAAATAAATGAGCTCTTTCTTCATGAATGAGGATTTCTTCGTGTTTATCAGCAGCTTCTCTTGCTGTAGCCTTTGCATTACTGTAGCCAAATGTTTCAGATACTCTGCCTCTGTTTTACTGAAAAATCAGTATGTCATCAAGATACACAATGCCAAATTTTTCTATGAACTCCTTTAGGACTTCGTTCATCAACCTCATGAATGTACTTGGAACGTTCGTTAAGCCAAATTACATAACAAGCCATTCATACAACCCTTTGTTAGTCTTGAAGACTATCTTCCATTCATCACCTTCTCTCATACGAATCTGATGATATCCACTTTTCAAATCAATCTTCGAAATTTTTTTGGCCCCACTCAAGCAATCCATCAAATCATCCATCCTTGGCAATGGGAATCTATACCTGATGGTTATCTTGTTGATTTCTCTTGAGTTAGTACACATCCTCCAGCCTCCGTCTTTCTTTGGACTGAGTATTGTCGGAACAACACACAGACTCAAGCTTTCTCTAACCAACACTTTGTCCATTAAATCCTGGAGTTGTATTTTGACTTCTTCATTCTCCTGCGGTGTCAATCTGTACGCTTCTTTGTTTGGTAAACTAGCTCCAGGCATGAGATCAATATGGTGACTCACACTTCTGATCAGTGGCAACGAAAAAGGTAGTTCGTCCACTACTATGTCAACAAACTCTTCCAACAGTTTTTGAACCTCTTCTGATAAATCATCTACCCTTGTATTGGTTAAAACAATCTTAGGCTTCCTGACCACAATGAATTGCGGTTCCTCCTTCTTCTTAACCTCTGTAAGAAGTTCCTTCCCACTCATGAGAAGTATAGTGTTGCTTACTTCAGGTTTCACCTCTTTGTCCTTAATCGACAACAACATGTGAGTTCTCCCATTCTTCTCTAGGGTGTATGTGTTCTTCATCCCATCATGAATCACATTTCTGTCATATTGCCATGGTCTACCCAGCAATAGATGACAAACATCCATGGGAATAACATCACAAAGTATTTCATCTTTATACCCTCCTATTTTAAACTCAACTAAACATTGTTTAGTGACATTTACCTGATGTCCTTTTCGTAGCCATGAAACTCTGTATGGGCTTGGATGTTCAATAGTCTTCAGCTAAAGCTTTTCTACCATATCTGTAGAAATGAGATTATCTGTGCTATCACTATCCACAATGACCTTGCATGCCCTGTCCTTGGTCTTACAAGCAGTCCAAAAAAGACTGTTCCTTTGCACCGAACTCTCCACCTCCTTCTCTGGTGTTAAGAGAACTTTTCACATCATCAACGATCTTCTGCCTTCAGCATCCTCTACCTCAAAATTCCACCTCTGTGCTTCGACGATGTGAGTTTCACCACCTTATTTCTTTTTTTCTGGACACTCATAAGACTTGTGTCCAAATTTTCCACATGTGAAGCATTTTACCACTCCATCTCTTCCTCTTCCTTTACCTCTGGTACGAGGAAAAATGTTTCCATCAACATACTAACCTCTATGTTCAGTATGCTTCCCTCTCTGTGAGCTTCCACCTCTCTCAGTCTGAGTCTGAGGTTTCTTCCAGTCCTCTTTTGGTTTCTGATTTCTATCCTGGGAAACTGATTTGCCTCTGGGATGACTTCTGCCTCGACCTCTTTGACCTTGTTTTCGGCTCAGCTTCTCTTCAACTTTTAGAGCCATCTAATAAGCATATTCCACCGTTCGGATGGTCATCATGCTCATCTCATCTTGAATGTCATATCTTAGACCATTAATGTACCTGGAAACCTTTTCATCATCACTTTCACGATGACCTGCCCTGATGTTCAGCCTGTAGAATTCTTCAGTGTATTCCTTCATTGGCATCAGTTTCTGTCTCAAATTCTGCATCCTTTGAAACAATGTAATCTGGTAATCCTTGGGAAAGAATTTCGCCTTCATCTTCGCAATCATCCTATCCCAACTCTTGATTTTTTTCTTTCCTTTATAGCGTCTGTCAGTTTGTAGCTCATCCCACCAATGTGTTGCATGTCCTTTCAATCTTGTGACAACATGTTTGACCTTTTTGTCTTCCTCGACATATTCATAGTCAAAATATGTGTCCAGAGCTCTAATCCAATCTAGAAGCTCTTCGACATCTAGGTTTCCTTCATATACTGGAATATCCATTTTTTCCTTAGCACCCATCCTTGTAATAGCCCTAATCAGGCATTCATTTGCTACATCTTCTGCTGCAACTTCTTCTCCTTCATGTCCAGCTTCATCTTCACTTTCAGAATCACTGACATCTCCAACACTCGCTATGCCCATCTATGTTGTCTCCATGTCCTCAAGTCTGGCACGTACATCACACATCTCTCTTTCCATGGCTGGATTAGGCATCTGCCTACCCCTTCTTCTCGACATCTCCCTCTCCTCTGGCAGATCGGGTGTTTGCCTGTCTCTTCTTCTCGACGACATGGCTGAGATTTGTTTCTCGCTTCCCTTGTATGAAGTATACAAATAGAGTCAAGCTCTGATACCAAAAATGACGTAGACCTGTCGACCCTCGGGTTGAGATCCACTCACAGGATCATTCTCTATCCCCTTGAGTTGGATCAACTCTTTCAATTCCTCGTGGGAATCTCAATTTTATCGATCCATAGGTCCTTTTTTCAACTCGCAATCTCATGAGTTCACGAGTCATGAATCCCGACTCTTCCTTTTCAAATCCGTGATACCTGAGATCGCGAAATGGTTATGGCTCCTTCTTTGTCAGCACCTTGTATGTGTGACCATAGGCTAGGCTTAAATTCCAGCGCCTCTCGCAACTCGCCACTTCGCGAGTTTCACAGTCGAGCTCATGTACACTTGTCTTGCGAATCCTTGAGATGCGAAAAGTCAGCGGAGTGTTGACTTCTTCCAATATGTAATGTGTGTCCATCGGTCTAATTCCTGGGCCCACTGTGTGGTTCTACCACGTGTCCCCTCCGTGCCTTAGCTCTCGGCACTTCGCAACTTTTGATGTCGAAAGAAACTCCTTTCAACCTCAGAACCCCTGAATATGTGAAATGCGATGGGGTTCCTAATCCAACGGTCCTCCCGTGACCTGGATCCGATGGCTATCCTCGCTCCTCGCGATTTCACCTCTCGTGACTTGGAGCACTCAATCTTTGGGATCTCACCCTGCAAACCTCCGAGTTCACAAGATCCCTAGATCTCTGCCACCTGTCCTCCTCCTAATGGACAATTGCGATTCTCTCGCGGTTTTGCAACTTCGGGACTTTTAGGACAAAAGTCTCAACCTCTTATCCTCCGATATGATGAAATGGCGAAATTCTGACACATCGTCTACGCGGGTCCCACGATGGAACTTCCCGCCTTTTTGGAATTTTGGACTTCGCGACTTCGCAAATCCTGCTGCTAAGCCTTCATCTCTTCAACCCATGAAACCCCAAATTGGTCAATGAAGGTCTGACCTTCGTGTCGGCGAGTATGCCACCTGTCCACTCCCAGATGGACGGTCCTGATTCTCTTCACAAGTTCACCACTCGTGAAGTTGAAAGACTTCCTCTTCTGAACCCTGATATCTGAATCCCCGATAGAGAGGATCTCGTGACATGTGTCCTTCCAATCAGACAGTTCAGATTCCCTCACTATTTCGGGACTTCGCACCTTGCGACCTCACGAGTCTTGATGCAAATATTTCGACCCTTCAAAGCACTATCCCTCTTGAGCTTGATCGAAAAATCCTCAAGTCCTTTGGGGAAAATTCTTGCGCGCACTCCTTGCGGCAATTATTCAAACACTTCTGAGTATTTGAATTGTTAGACTCTGCACACTCCCTTTGCAGTAGAATTCCTTCAATTCTTCCCTCAGGTTGCAAACTATGAGACTCTTCTAAGCCAGCGCACACTTTGCACAACTCCTGTGCTTAACTTGCACTTCTGCGAGAATGAGAACAATGCTATCCTTCTTGAGCTTTCAGAGATGAACTCTGACTTCTGTCAATGCACACCTTGAGGACAATTTCACTGCACTCCTTGCAGGAAAACTCTTGCTCAGATAGAGAAACAATTGAAACTCATTCCTTACTCTCCCTCTCTTCAGATTTCAGACCTTAACATGAAATCATACATTCACGCATCGAAGCAAATGCATAATAGAGAGTAAATAGTCATGAGCATAACATTCAATCATGCATACAAATAAAGTATTTGAATTCCATGATTCTAGATCAAGTTTCATATATTAATCTCAGAACTTCTGTACATGGGTTCTTCTACACTATTTTCTACTTCTGCTTCTCTATGCTCTCTTCGATTGAGTATGCTGCTAATGTTACAATGATACAAGTGAGGGTGTCTATATCTGTTTTCCCTCCGGCTCCTAAACTATATAATCTAGGAATTCAAATCTACCTACTTACATTCATTAACATAAATGCCTCTTAGTCCTTCAGACGAGAGCGGGATGCTCAAGGTCTGATTACAATCTACAAGTATGACCTTTCTTAATGGTTTCATTTATGTTTGGCGCATCCAACTTCAAAAGATTTTAAATAATTCATCATGTGCCCAAAATGCGTTGGTGTGTGCCCCATGCTTGCTTGTTGTTGGCGATGCTCCTACATCATCTAACCATAATTCTAGGATGACTCAATCCGCAAAGTGTCTTCCCGTGAGGGTTTTCACCATATGAGGACTACTTTGGAGTTCATCCATTTGTACTTCTTATCAACCATGACAAGAAAATAATGAGTCATATTTACATCAAAACAACTTGGGTCCATTACCCAAAACTTTGTGTTGTCGGAATTTCTTCAAGGGTTGACATCAATGACAATCAACCTTAATCAACAACCTTCATCCGGACCTTCATCAGACCCTTTTTCTAGGAAGTGAACTTTGATCTCAAATTGTTGGAGGATGAAGTTGAATCAGAAAAATCCGACACATGGGTTTTGTGCCCAATATGTCCAATTTGGTCCACATGACCCGTTTCCTAAAATTGTGAATGGAATGAGATTAGTTCATGGTCCTTGATCTGACCCTCCAACCCTTGATCTGTCCCTCCAGCCCTCGATCCGGTACTCCATCTAAAACTCCATCCAGAACTTGATCCGACACTCAGAGCACAATGGATTTGGCGGTTGGCATATCAACGATCTTCGATGGGAGAATTAGGTCTTCCAACTCATGCCCTCCATCTCTCGAGCTCGTTACATTCAGACTTGGGTAGTTGCAGCGGTTGCTATTGTGAGCGCACGAGGTTGTTGGGAAAGAGGCTTTCTGTTAATGGGATTTAATGTATTTATGTTTTTAGAGAGTGTTGACCTTTCGAGTGGTCGATTTATTAAGATATGTATAACTCTATAAATGCTGGTTGTATATGCCACGAAGAGACACAAATTGTATTTTATACATAAAAATTATCTTCATCTTGTTGTATACTCTGTTTTTAATGATCAATACCAATGCTTCGTTAACTCAGTGACTGCGTTTTCCTGTTGAAGTATTTTTTCGACCTTCTGGGGGACCCACAAGTGGTATGGGTAGTTGTTTATATCAATATATACTTCCATCTGTATATTTTCCTTTCATATATTTTCAATTTCGAAGTTGGTTATTTAATTCCATTCACTATGTATATCTCTCTAATTTCAGATTGCTTGTTTAATTTTGTATATCTTCTCTAACTTGCAGCTCATTTCCTAAATTGTGTGTGTATCACAGAGCATGTATGGACACCCATGTTTATTTATCTATATTTTGATTTCTAACATTTCAATTGCAGGATGTCGTCTACTTGTTTAGGAGTTGTTTAACTATGTTATCGTGTCTTTTTCTCTCTATTTCATAAAGATGTAAATCACTCTGCAGAGTATCTCTTTAGACAAATCTCATTTATTAAATTGTAATTTCAAATAATCTTTGTAGGTGTGGATAACTTGCTAACCCCGTTTTTAGCATCAACATGATAAGATAGAAGTGTATTTTGAGTTATGATTTTCAATAGCATCCTAGTTATAATTTTGAGTTATGATTTTCCATGATACCCTAGTTGTAATTTCAAGTTTTGATTTTCAATGTCATCTTAGTTACGGATTTGAATTATGCTTTCTAGTTAGCATTAGTTATGAGTTTGTAGGTTTGAAAGAATTATTGATTCTATACAGAGTATTTTCAATGTTATCCTAGTCATGAATTTGAATTATGATTTCTATGTAGTATTAGTTATGAGTTTATAGGTTTGCTTGAATTAGTGATTTTGAACAGAGTATTTTCTAGTATTAGTGTGAGAGAGAGAATGATTGATGATTGAATATATTATGCACAATATTTGTAAATCATATGGATTCCAAGAACATCTATTGTTTCTTTTATGATGGAAAAACTTTCTATAGACTGCCTTATCCATAATCTGCATTTCTCTGCAGAAGTTAGCATTGAGTTAATTCCACTTGAATTGTCATTAGTGGTTAGATGTCATCGTGATGTAATTTTCCACCATATAAACAATCATCACATTTGAATATTGTCACAACACTCTTTCTTTCAATTAGATAGATTAGTGTTTATTCTCTGCAAGACAGGAATACTTGTGAGCTTTGTTTCTCTTGCTTTTAGTTAGGTAGATTAGGGTTTATTCTCTGCAAGATAGAAATAATTGTGAGTTTTTTCTTTAAGAATAGATTTCACTTGTAAATATAATTCTGACGGTTTGTTTTCTTATTTGCTTGTTCATGCAGAGGTAGATTAAATAACTCAGAGATAGATTACTTGTTATTTGCTTATTCAAAGATAGATTAAATAGTTTATAGTCCTAGACTGCTTAAATCTCATTGATTAAAGGTCGCTTTGCATATTTAACATAGAGTATGATGTTTGAATGGATTTCAAAAGTCATCCTTTTAAAGTAGAATTGTAAATTAAAAGGAGTGATGATCCCTAGGGTAAACCATCTCCTTAGCTAGTTAATCTTGTTGTTATATTTTCTTTCTTCCTTGGCTCATACTGTGCCACAACTCTAAGTTTACTTACCCCAGATTGACAATTTAATTGAGGGAAATTAGTACATATAGTTTACCCATCATTTTTGGCGTCGTTGTGGGGGAGCTGGTAATAAAGGGATTAGAGTGTAGGTAGGTAGGTTGCCTTTAATTACACAACAAGGGGGAGGATAAAATTTAATATGAGAGGTAAGAACCTATGCATCCACTTTAATGGGTCTCTCCAAAGCCTTAGTGTTCCCTTTCTGCAAGAGTGTTTACTTTTTCTACAAGTTTGCTTACTTTTCTTTGTTTGTTTACTTTTCTCAATTTGTTTAATTTTCTGCAATTTACTTTCCTATAAACGTGCTTTCTTTCTTACACAATGTGTTTACTTTCCCACAAGCGTGCTTTCTTTCCTGCACAATGTGTTTACTTTCCCGCAAATTTTTTTTCCTGCGAGTGTGCTTATTTTACTGAAATAATGCTTTCTTTTATTTCTTTTATGCAAGTTGTACTTCTTTCGTGAAAGTGTGCTTCCCTTTTGCAAAGTGTGTTTATTTTTCCTTCCAGTGTGTTTAATTTCATACACATGTGAGTTTGATTTAATTCCTGCAATCATATTTTATTTTATGCTTTGATTTATTTCCTGTAAGTGTGATTTATTTTGTGCAAGTGTGGTGTGTTTGGTTTGTGTAAATCTGCTTTAAATATGTATTTCATTTTTTAGGTAGTTGTAATTAAAATCTTAAAAAAATCTATACTAAAAAAAAATTGGGTGTTTTAAGAACCCCAGACACTAATCCCTATGTGAGGTCAGATCCATCAACCAACATAATGAATTTGAAGGTAACCATTAGTTTGGAAGAACTCTCTCAAATCCTAGCAACAACTAAAATTTCTTCTTTCTAGGAAGAACACATCTAGACAATAGTCAAGAACTTGTCTACCTCTCCAAAAATATTAGAAAAATCAAGGTCCTATGAGATACACAATGATTTTCCTTGACAAACTGCGAAGGAAGATGAAAAATTATGGACTACATCTGGTGGAGAGAAATCACTAAGACTTGAGATTGAGGAGTTCTCAACATCCATCTCAGCAGATCCTTTATGTACTTCAGGAATCAATCATCCAGAAGAAGAGGATCTACATAGCATGATGAAGGAGAGCATAGAAATTACTGTTGATGAACATGAAGATTACATTGAAATTTGGTTTCAAGAGGTCATCAGGCCACAATATTATTCTCTTCTTCAACACTTTTTGATGCCAAAACAAGTAGGTTGGTTGGTTCTTCATATCCAGGTAATCAATGTGGTAACCTTTTCATATGTGGATATGGGTATGTTTCTTATCTTTCTTTGCACATGGTTACATTGGAAAAGTTCTTACACTTGAATAAAGATTTTCCTTTGTTTTTAGGTAGAGTAGGATAATAAATAAAAGCTACATGTTGTTAGTTTAGCTTAAAGTATAATGCAACCTCATTTTACATTTTTTTTAGAATAAACAACTATGAGATACATGTGCCTGTGACTTCATCTCATTGATCTCATAATTTTTTGATATTTTAGAGTGTGGTTTTTGACAAACAGTTTTAGAAACTTTTTGCAGGTATTCATCTAACAACAAGTGGACAACTCCAAGGAGACAAAAGGGAAGTATTTTACTTCGAAAGAAGATGTTGCTATATTTAAACTATGTTTTCTGTTTAAGCACCAATTGGATAATGACTTTTTATTATGCTTAGATACTGCCTGCATTTAATTAGCCATTTTTACAAGATTTCTATCTTCCTTTCTCTCAAGGAATCTTTCATGGAAGTTGCTCATAACCTCCACCACTAGAGGATATAAGGAAGTGACACTTTGTCTTATCAAACCTAGAGGTTACTAGTACAATTTCCCCAAGAAACATGAGTAGGTGAGTAAAGTATCTTTATAAAAGATTAGCCATAAAGTTTGATTAGTGATTGACCATGGAAACATCAATATAACTTCAAAAAATAAGAAAGTGAGTAGGGACTGAAGATACCTTTCTGTTATTTTCCAATGGTACCATCCACTACACATTAAAAATGCTTGAATATACCATATCTTCAGATTGGCTATGCCCACTTAAGTATCCCTTACATCAAGACAATCTATAAGGAATACATAAAGAAGAGTCATCCTCTAACTTAAATACCATCCCAGTCCAAAATAAAAAAAATTGTTAGAGTTGCCTCCCCATCTCCTTGCAAAAAGCAATATTCATACACAAATCTTAAAAGATGGTGGATTAGTCTCTGGTGTAAAAGGGTGTAAGAGGCTAACCCGTCGAGATACTGAATAGGTATGCTGGCAGTGGGTATCGACCTATGGTATGACTAGGTAAACCCGACGGAGTACTGAACAAGCTTGCTGGCAGTGGGGCATTCTACCTAGAGAGGGTGCTGATTTGACAAACAATAAATAAAATTCCTAAATATTAAAACTTTTCCTAATGTACGAAACTACTTGTAGGAAAAGTTGGAAAAAAGTATGCATGGTTAAGCAAAGGTAAATGAACTCCATCAATCTGCCATTGGGAACTAACTTTAAGAAAATCTTAAGACTCTCTTTCCTACCTCTTCTTAACTATATGTAGGATGTTTTGTCCTAGAGGTGGGGCCATATTTTAACCGTATTGTCAGACTAATGTGTGAAATTTATCTCTACACTTGGAAAAATGTAAATCTTAGGCTATTAGGAGAATTGAATGGTTTCCTATATCTTTGATTGTGAGGTGTCACCATACTTAGGAGTGGGGGAGGGGTTTCACGAGATAAAAAAAATGCTAAACAATGCCCATCTGTATTACAAGCCCATTAGAAGAGGAAGTAGGATCTCTGTCAAATTCTATCATATTGTGTTTTTACAATATCTCAGGCTATTATATCAACAATCATTTGTATTGGCATGATAAGATTTATACTGCTGGCATAATTTTTTGTGTGTGTAATTAATAAGTCTGCTTTGCATTTTTTTTATTATCTATGTTTATATCTAATGTAAGGGAAGATTTCTTACACTTATCACACTGAGTATTCCTCACAAAGACACTGTTACCCCCTCTTCTCATATTCCTACACCTTCTTCTAAATATGACATACCTTCTACATCTACTGAGAAACCTAAGCCTTCCTCTCTTGAAAAATCTGATCAATTCCCAACTGTTGAGCAATTGGAAAAAGAGAATGCTCAACTAATCCAACATCTCGCAAAACGTAAAACTGTGGATCGTCATTTGCACCATGACAATGTTGTCCTTCAATCAAAGAAAAATTATCTAGGACATGAGGGAGAGGCCTCTAAAGCTAATCTACCCCTCCTTCAAAAGTGTAGCTATGTTTGGCGATCCATTTTTGTTGCAGAGGGACCTGCAAAATCTTAGTCATGGGGGAAATGATGACTCTGTGTTTTGCATATTTTTCTGATGCCCAAATCTTTTTTTCATATGGAATTTATACGCTCTATGATTTTATTTAGCTCTTTTTAAAGGTATTATCAGGTTTTGTGCATCAATTCTCCATGGAACAACATGAGGTATGTGTAATTGGTGTTTTGTAATGATTTTATGCTAATTTATATTCCATTGAGTGATTGCGATTTCCTAACATCTCTCGTTTGCTTGCAATAGGACAAAAACGTGATCCAACCCTCCATCCAGTCCTTTGTTTGAACCTCCATCCATACCTTCATCTAGACCTTCATCCAACCCTTTTCCTATGCAGTGAACTTTGATCTCAATTTTTTGGAGGATGAAGTTGAATCCAAAAAATATGGAACATGGGTTTTGTGCCCAATATTCCCAATTAGGTCCCTTTTGGGTTGTTTCCTAAAATTGTGAATGGATTGAGTGAAGTTCGTGGTCCTCGATAGGAATCTCCAACCCTCGATCCGACACTTGGAGCACAATGGAGTTGGTGGTTGGCATATCGACGGGCTTCGATGGGAGAATTAGGAACATGGGTTTTGTGCACAATCACTCCCTCCAACTCTCTAGCTTGTCACATTCAGACTTGGGTAGTTGCAGTAGTCACTATTTTGAGCGCACGAGGTTGTTGGGAAATATACTTTCTGTTAATGGGATTTAATGTATTTATGTTTTGAGAGAGTGTCGACCCTTCTAGTGGTCGACCTCTATAGCCCTGTATAACTCTATAAATATAGGCTATATATGCCATGAAGAGACATGAATTTTATTTTATACACATACATTATATTCATCTTCTTGTATACCCTGTTTTTAATGATCAATACCAATGTTGTGTTAACTTCGCGACTGTGTTTCCCTGTTGAAGTAT
>SNQJ01S0016201.1:100983-129899 GCA_010110895.2 Picea sitchensis
TATATTGGTAAGAATGTCACCAACTATTATGTTCTAAGAAATATTAATTTAATATTCCTTTTTGGCTTAAGCTCTCTCGCTTAGCCCTTTCCTTAGCTTTCGACCCTCCCTTTCCCTAACTGGTGGAATCTAGTCCCCCTTCTATTTTATTGTGGTCGGTCTGTGCACAACAATGTATTTTATATTAATCATGAGACATATACAAAATAAGCATGATGGCCTTTAACATCTAGGTGCTCTGGCCTAATTCTAAAACATAAGCATTCCGACTTATAATACTAGCTCACTAGCCTATAATGCATATCATATACATAAAGGTTCGTTGATATTAATATTGTGTGCACTTTAGTTACTGCACGTGGTATCTGCTGTCCTCAAGGTTGTGTGCACTTTAGTTATTGTGCACGATATCCACTTTCCTCAAGGTTCCACGCACTTTAGTTACTACGCATGGTATCCATAAATGTGAACACTACATCACTTTACTGCATAGTATATGTGCACACCATGCCATGAAAGGTGTATTAAAAAAATGATGTCTAAATAGCTCACTAGATTAAATATACTTGGATTACACTTGCATTTGGGTTTGACTGAGGGATATTACAATTCCCTCCCCTTATTTATGCACTGTCCTCAGTGCATCATGTACCCATATACAACAAATTTTTCAAAAATTTTCAAAAATATGCGGGTATTCTGCCCGTATTGCATCCTCATGCTCCCAAGTAGCATCTTCAGGTCCATGCTAGGTCCATTAGACATTTACAAGCCCTATGGCTCAATTTCGGAGTTGTTTGATTTTCCGATCCAAAATGCACACCAGATGCACTTGGAAAGCGCCTTCTTGCTCCACCTGAATAACATTCCAATCAACAACATGATTAGCATCAGGTATGTATTTCTTTAGCAATGATACATGGAATACATTATGAACATACATAGATGCAGGCAATGAAATCATATAATCAACTAGACCAATCCTCTCTAGGATTTCAAATGGTCCACAAAATCTGGCTGCGAACTTGGCGCAGCTTCCCAGCTTCAAGGAACTCTTGTTATCTTTCTTCTTCAAGAAAACATGATCACCCACTTTGAATTCTCTATGGATTCTGTTTTTATCAGCATAACCTTTCTGTCTGTCTTGGGCAGCTTTCAAATTCTTCTTAATTTTTAACATTTGGTCCTCCATCTCCTTGAGCAACTCTGGCCTGACTACTGTTCTATCAGCTGGGTTATCCTAGCTCACCGGAGTATTGCACCTTCTGTTGTAAAGTGCTTCAAATGGGCTCATCTTCAATGATGTCTGATACCCATTGTTGTAAGCAAATTCTACTAAATGTAGGTAGTCTTCCCATTTGGATGGTTTATCCATCACATACATTCTCAACATATCTTCTATCACTCTATTCACCCTCTTTGTCTGTACATCAGACTCGGGATGGTAAGATGTACTAAAGTTCAGATTCATCTCAAATCCTTTGAACAATCCTTTCCAGAAATTTGAGGTGAATTTCAGGTCTCTGTCGTACACTATCGTTTTAGGAATTCCATGCAATCATGCCACTTCATTGATGAAAATATTAGCGACATCTGCTGCCTTGTGAGTAGTTTTTAGTGGAATGAAATGGGCATGTTTTGTAATCTTTTCCACCACCACCATAATCGAATCATGTATCTTACCTGTTCTGGGAAATCCTGTAATAAAATCCATTGTCACCACTTCCCACTTCCATTCAAGAATGGGAAAAGGTTGCAAAAATCCTGTTGGGTGCCTGTGTTCTGCTTTAACTTTATGGCATTCCTTACATCTTGCAATGTATTTTTCTATCTCTCTCTTCATGCCTGGCCAAAAATGTTGGCTCTTAACCACTACTATGGTTTTCTAATATCCAAGGTTCCCTACATAAGGAACATTGTGCATCTCATGAAAATTTATATGTTTCAAGTCCCAAACATTTGGTACGGAAATTTTGTTCTTGTGCAGCAGTATTCCATCTACTCCCAACTTAAAAATATCCATCTTTTGTGGTGTCTTGCCTTGCTGTAATTTTGCTATCAATTCTTTGTATTACAGGTCTATAATTGCAACCTCCATAATTTTTCTTTTAACATCAGTCTAATACATGCTGATGGTTGTAGCACGTAGTTCATGCACCCTCCTGCTGAGTGCATCAACCACTTTATTTTATTTCCCTTTGATATGCTTTATATCAAAGTTATATTCGCGTAGAAATTCTAACCATCTGCTTTGCCTAGCATTTAGATTTGGATGATCAAATAAATATTTCAAACCATTGTGGTTTGTTCTTAGCTCAAACCTTTTTCCCATGAGGTAGTGTCTCCATTTTCTCAGAGCATGTACTATGGCTACCAACTCCAAATCATGAGTGGCATAGTTCTTTTCATGATCTTTCAACTTCCTTGATTCATAACATATCATGAATCCATTTTGACTAAGGACTCCACCAAGTCATTCATTACATGGATATGTGCATAGAATGAAATCTTCATTTGGGTCTGCAATCCTTAGTATTGGAGCACTTGTCAATAATTGTTTAAAATGTTGGAAACTCCCTTCACATTCCGACATCCACTGAAAATTCATACCCTTTCTTTGCAAGGAAGTGATTGGGTGTGCTATCTCTGAGAATCCTCTAATGAATCTCCTGTAGTAACTTGCAAGGCCCATGAATGATATAAACCTTGTTACATTCTTTGGTGCTGACCATTCTCTAATGGCTTCTATCTTCTCAGGGTCCACTGCTATCCCATTTTCTGAGATGATATGCCCCAAATAATGAATTTGTTTCTGATAAAATGAGCACTTGCTCAATTTGGCATACAACTGATGCCCCCTTAATACTTGCAACACCATCTTCAAATGATGTTCATGCTCTTTCTTTGACTTAGAGTATATAAGAATTTCATCCAGAAAGACAATGAAAAACTTGTCTAAATATTTTCGGAAAACATCATTCATTAAGCACATGAAAATAGCTGGTGCATTTGACAACCCAAATGGTACCACTGTGAACTCAAAATGATCGTACCTTGTCCTGAAGGTGGTCTTGTTGATATCTTCTTCTTTAATTCTTACCTAATGGTATCTCAATCTGAGATCTATCTTTGAAAAGATCTTTGCATCCTTCAATTGATAAAAAAGATCATCAATCCTTGGCAGAGGAAACTTGTTCTTGACAGTCACTTTATTCAATTGTCTAAAATCAATGCACAATCTTAACATTCCATCTTTATTTTTCACAAACAAGACTGGGGCACCCCAAGGTGACACACTTGGATGTATATACCCCTTCTTTAGAAGTTCTTCAAGTTGCATTTACAACTCTTTCAATTCTAGCGTACTCATTCTGTAAGGATTCTTTGACACGAGAGCTTCTCTTGGTGTCAGATTTATAGAAAAATCAATGTCTCCCTTTGTGGGTATTCCTGGTACCTCCTTGCATACATATTCAAACTCTTTTAGGACTGCATAATCCTCCAAATTTGGCACCTTGGCTTTAGGTGTCTCCTCCATATGAATTGAAAATATTTTACATCCTCTTCTATAACATTTCTTCAGCTGCAATGCTGAAATTTATATAACGGTTACTGCCTTGGGAATTCCCTGCACTTTCCTTTGGTTCCCTTCTCCATCCAAGAAAGTGAATTCTTTGTTATGACAATCCAATAGAGCATGATGTGGGTCCAACTAATCCATCCCAGTTAGACAGTCATAGGAACCTAAAGCTAAGATGTTCAAATCTGCTTTGGTTCTCAGTCTGTTCATGTCCATAAGACATGACTTAACCATCTCATTAAACTTTCTTTTGGCTCCTGTAGCCAACTGTACCAACCAAGATTTTCCATGCTTTCTTCTTGGCAATTGCAAACTTTATACCATCTTAAGATCTATATAACTATGACTAGCCCCTGAATCAATTAAAATAGCAATGGTTTGGTCGTTAATCATACCTTCCACTTCAATCATACGTGAATGATATTCTACTTTATTATTATCCAGTGTTGCATAGATCCTTGGCACATTTTTCCCCAGGTCCTCCACTGTCTCAGCTTGCTGTACATTATAAACAATCCTTCCTTTTCCACCTCTGTGAGGACAATGTTTGAATCTATGATCTCCTTTACAACCCCAACATTGAATAGGTGGATGCATTGGCCTTTGGCCTTCTGCCTCTATCGTTTTGGGCTCTTTAGGAGTTTGTGGTCCCTGTGGACTATTTCTGAAAAATGGTGGTTTAAATCCTTTTTCCCTCTGATCCACCTTGAACTTCTTTTTTTCTTCCCAATCTTTTTGGAAAGTTGGCCTTTCTTTCTGCTGATCATATAGACATTTATCTTGCCTTATGGTCTCTTCCAATGTATTGGGATCATCATACTGTATTTTGTCACTGATGAACACTAGAAATCCACTCAAATACCTTTGAATTTTAACTATCTCATCCTTGATGAAGGAGACATACTTCAACAGTTCTAGGAATCTTCTTTCATATTCATCTATGGTCATGCTTCCAAGCTTGAGTTCAAAGAAATATTTCATTTTCTTGTCATAATATCTCTTAGTCAAGTATTTCTTCTCAAAATACCTCTTAAATTCCCTCCAAGTAACTATCTTCTCTTTGATGTGTTGTACCTGCACAAGATGATCCCAACACATGGATGCCTTTCCTTTGAGTTTATAGATGGTAATTCTACCCTCTGCATGAAAATAATAATTATGTAATTGAAAATACTTTCTCATGCCCAACAACCATGTTTCTGCATCTTCATCCTTCTTGTGCTCACCATCAAATGTAGGAGGTTTGATTTTGTTCATTTCTCCTCGTAGTTCATCCACCCAAGACCTCTTACATTGTCTGACAAGGGATGGACTTGTGAAACTACCTTCTCTTTTATTGGAATTCTTTGGGGAGTGATGGTGGTGTCTGATAACATTTCCTGATTTATTTTTCTCATCCAAAGGTTTGTGACTTCCAGATTTACTTGAGTCACTTTCTTTTCCCAATTTCTTTTCTATTCTGTTCAAACTTTGCAATAACTTCATGTTGAAGTCATCCTTCTGCTCTTTGGCCCTCATAAGACTTTCATTGTTAGTTTTATGGCTTTGGACATCCATTTGCATATTTTTAATGGTCTCTACCATATTTAGGTTTTCATCCTTTTCCTCTCCATGTCCATTGGAGTTTGTTCCTTCAATGTCCAAGTGGACATTCATCCCTCTGCTCTCATCTTGTTGACTGTAATTTCTTCTTGTCTCTTCCATTCTTATGGATTTGGTACTGATCTGATCTGATCTAGTTATTGTTAATTCTGAAACATGTGCAACCATTAAAAATTATTAGGTTAACTAAATCAACAATCCATGAGAAATATGAACTATTTTGGCTCAATAAATATATCAGAATTATCTTCTCTGATTTCTTGGTGTTTCCACCATGACGATTCTTAGACAAGACACAAGTTTTGATAACTTAGAAAGAACTACATCATCGCGCAGAGATACATCAAGTGAAAGGAAGTTTTCCAAAACCACTTTTTCATAAGTTCCAATGTCACGTGCTTCAATATGTCAAATCCACCACTCCTGGGATGGGTGACGGCTAGTCAGATCACTCCATCTCATTCACTTGGTACATCACAACCATTTGAAGTTAGGTGAACGCCACCATGTAACGAACTCAAAATTTGTAATCATTTGAAATGGATTAGCCGAGCATGGAACCCATCGTACTTGTGCGCAAGTCTACCAATGATTCATGATTGAGGTTCTATAATAACCAACTCTTGGGTATGGAAGCATCATCTTATCCATCAACAAGAAATCTCCAAACTAGTTCGAGCTTCTCATCTCTGCAAAAGTATTTCGGTTCCCACACAACTGAGGTATATGGACCCAGTTAAATCCAATGAGACTGGTTATTCAGGCAACATGCTAAATTTTCCTTCTAGTATGAAAGAAACGGTAGTTGTGCAAATACTAGCGACTAATTTTCACACATTACCTGTTACTGATTCTAGATTGGAAATTAGGTTAAATCCAATCATAAGAGATCTGGTTATCAATAGACTAGCTGCTAGGAAGAAACAAAACAAGTGACATAAGAAAGAACCCATTGCTGAAGCGACTGAAAGTGTTGGAGAGAATCAACAGGTCTGGTTAGATTATTTTAAGGAGGAGCTAGCTAAGTTGAAATGAACCCTTAAATACAATTGAGTATATTTTAGCGATTTTTGGACAAATGGTAGCAGAGGTAAGGAATCTCCAAACATGATAAACCTGTTCTTGTACAGTCTCTTTAAATAAGGAAATTGCTATTTTGAATCATCCCCTTTTGTAATTTCGGATTTAAATGAATATATAAGCGCAGTAGTGGATTTGTACTGCTTAGGACAAGATTACAACTGATGGTGATATGAATCTTGTTTCCTTTAATATTAAGTGTCTTCTTGTAACTTATATTTCACTTTCAACTGTCTGAATAAAACTCAAAACTCATCTCACTCGCTTGACTCATTTTAAATAATACTTCAATGTAGTTGTGTATTCCTCTTTCTTTGAATACTATGTAAATTGTCTATTAAACTCAGGTTCATCGTCTTAATTATCCTTTCAGATGATTTTGTGTGCATAAAATTCAACTTGTGTACCTTTATTTATCGTGAAAAGCGACTTTATAAGGTAATTTCATGCTTCTCCGCACCTGTATCTGCTATACATTTCCTCTTCATTGTGAAAATAAATTGCACGTACTACTTTTGCATTGCGCACCAATATCCACTGTGCATTGTTTCTGTATCACACTCGGATATTCCACATGCATTTTGCTTTATGCATGGCACCATGCTAAAGTTCAATATGCCTCACCGCATGCAATACTCTGTATGCCCCATCGAATACTCTATCTCTACCCTGAACAATAACCTGTGCGCACCCTTGCCTACACTGTAGCGATAAAACTCATACTCATACTACGTGCGTACCAGTCAAAATTCACCGTCCCTTACCATACCATGCACACCACTTCCACTCTTAATATGTGTATGCACTCCATGCAATGCTAAATTTAGCGCATGTATCCCTACATATTATTCTTCCACGCGGTGGTTTAATTTTCCATGAACACAAATATACTGTATACCATTGTGGCATAGGAGTAGACCCAGGGTTCAATGCTCAAGAGTGCACCAACAAGCCCTAGCTACTGGCCCTTTCGGTAGCACCTGTGAAGCAGATGCAGTCTCACCCAAAGAAACTATGAGGGGGTTGCAGGACAGAGATGTCTACAACCAGGGGAATATCAAGTGGTTCTTATTACAACAACAACATAACATGCATTTACCATTCAAATAGCTATATCTATCCTTCATAGCCATAGATATGATCTAATACAATGATGCAGATATCAATATAACAACAACAGAGCTCAGAGCATCAATCACACACACACAAAAATATATGTACGTGGTTCACCCTCTCTCTAGGGATATGTCCACAAAACTTTGCTTATGATATATTAAGATAAATCTTACATTTCTGATCTACGCTCCTGGCTAGCATATCCTCTCTTCTCCATCTCTCTTCCTCTCTCCCTTCCTATGCACCTAGCTGTAGGACTTGATCTTCGCAACCAACTGAAGATCCTACAATACTAGAAGGCTCTCTCTCACCCTCAATACGATATTCTCCCAATGAACAATAATTGACAACAAGGCTCAACCATAGTACCGACCCGACCTAGGTCCTCTCGACCTCTATTTATACATTACAATCCCTCACCGACAACCTTAGGTCGAAACCTAGGTGTCAAAAACCCTAATTACCAAAACCCTAGGTGTCTACAACCCTAGGCCAACTTGACCCATTCTTTCCGTTCTTCGCCAACCTGTCTTTCCTTCTCCATATTGCGGTGCTCCAAGGCATCTAATGCTAGATTTTTCCACTTCCTAAGTCATCCTCATTCCATCTTCCTTGCTGATCTTTCATCCTCGATCTCCTCATCCAACAACTTGCTTTTCTGCACTTCACTCCATCTTCTCTGTTCTTTTGCTCACTTCGACCCAGTGACAACCACTGTGTCTCCCGCGAAGCTCGATTTTTACCTTTTCTTATTCATTCTTCACTTCCTTGCATAACCCTGGGCCAACAAGCCCCCAACACTCACCTGTGAGTTGTCCTGAGGCACTTGAGTTCTTATCCTCTTGTTTTTCTTCGACTTTCGACTACATAGTGTAGCCCTTTCTTTCTACTTTATGCCTCCTACCCATCCTTGTGAAGACTGTCTTTTCTTTGTCTGGTACCCAGTTTAAACTACACCTAGTACCAGGACCCTTGTCTTCTTGATTCTACTAAGAGTTGCGAGGCAACTGGTTGTCATAGTAGAACTTCATCCAACTCCCATTCACCAAGCCTTCCTTCAAGTCTCCTTTCAATGTCTTGAGCTGCGCAACTCCTCCCGCTATAACATAGACAATCTCATATGGTCCAAGCCAATGCATTCTGAACTTCCCAGGGTGTTTGATAAACTTACTGTCATATAGAAGGACTAAATTGCCTTGCCTGAATATCTTCTTCTTGATTTGTCTGTCATGATAGGCATTTTCTCATTCCTTCTGAATTTGCTGATGGAAGCCTGCAATGAATTTGTCTTCTTCTAGTTTGACCAATAGTGATAGCCTCTCATGAATAGCACCATTATCATCCATGTCTGTAAATGCAACAATTCTTAAGCTTGGTACCAAGTACTCCATTAGGACAACAACTTCAAGACCATAAACCAACTTGAAACGGGTATGCAATGTTAATTTCTTGTAAGTGGTTCTATAAGCCCAAAGTACTGCTGGTACTCTTAAATCCCAGTCATCCCTGTTCACACTCCAAATCGTTGTCAATGTTGTCTCCAAGATCTTGTTGAATGCTTCAACTGTTCCTTTTGCTTGTGGATGATAAGGTGTACTCTTCTAATGGTGGACTGCAAATTCTTCAGTCAGGGCTTCAACTGTCTTATTGATGAAGTGTGTACCTTGATCACTCATAAGGACCTTAGGGCATCCAAATCTTGTTATTATGTCATCAAATATAAAACACACAGTTGTAGTTGCACTACATTCCTTGACTTCTCTTTCTGCAGCCCATCTAGTCAGGTATTATGTCACAGTGATAATATACCTTGCTACTGTGCACTTTCCTAGTGGGTTTATAGGTCCCATGAAGTCAATGGCCCATTTTTAAAATGATTTTAAGGTCATCTGTGGTGCTAATGGCATCTCATCTCTTCGGGATGGTTTTCCAACTCGCTGGCATACATCACATGCTTTGGCATATTCTTTAGCATCCCTGTTTAACGTAGGCCATCAAAGGCCAACTCGTAGAACCTTCTGCGTAGTTGCTTTTCCTACATAATGTCCTCCTGCAATGAATTCATGAGATTCTTTGAGGATCATAGGGAGTTCTTCCTCCATCACACATCTTCTTAGGATCTCATCAGTCCCATTTTATATAGCTGACCAGCTATCAGTGAAAAATCTGCAGTGCGCACCACTAGTTATTTCTTCTGCGGAATTGTGTATTCAGCTGGAGCTATTCCTGTTGACAGGAACTAGACTATGTCTGTGAAGTGGTCATCAATATTCCTAATGGCAAGCAGCTGTGCATCTAGTAGTGTGTCCTCCAGACTAGTAGGTTCTTCACCATGCTCGAACCTTGACAGGTGGTCTGGGCCCTTATTCATTCTTCCTAGCTTAACTATGATCTCAAAATCATATTCTTGAAACAGGAGAAGCTATCTGCATATTCTCCCCCCCAACACTGGCTTGTTGACTAGGTATTTCAGTGTAGAGTGATCAATAAACATTTTAAAGTGTCCTCCCAACAAGTAGTGGCGGAATTTATGCAATGCATACACCATGGCTAGTCCCTTTCTCTCTGTAGTAGTGTAATTGATTTCATATGTGGAGATCGTTCTGCTGGAAAATGCTAATGTATGATCAATGTCCCCTTCTTCAGGTTTTTCTAGTACTTCTCCTAATGCAATAGAAGATGCATCAACATGCACATGGAATTCCTTGCTCTAGTTGGGAAAGACTAGAATAGGCGTAGTGGCCATCTTTTGTTTCAGTATGTCGAAGATCTGCTGGCATTCGTTTGTCAAACCACATTGATAGTATTTCTTTAATAACCTCTCCATTGGCACAGTAATCTGAGAATATCCTTTGATAAAATTCCTGTAATAGCCAGTATGTCCTAGCGCAGTGCGCAGTTGTTTAACTGATGTAGGTGGTGGTAAATCAACTATAATTGCAATTTTGGTTGGATCCACCAACAATCCTTGCTTGCATACAATATGACCTAATAATACTCCAAATGGTGAGAAGAAGATGCACTTCTTCAAATTCAAAGCAATTTGACACTGTTTGCATTTATCCAGCATTAGCCTTAGACATTCAATATGATTTTCCAACAAACTAAAAACAGTCTAGTCATCAAAGTATGCTTCTAAAAACTTATGGAAAAATTCTCTGAATGCTTCAACCAGCACCCTGGAAAAGAAGGCTGGGGCATTCTTCAGTCCAAATGGAACTATTGTTTATTGGTAGGATCCCCACTCTGTGGCAAGCATAGTCTTATGACGATCCTCCTTGGTGATGTGGATCTGGTGGTATCCCAAAAACCCATCTGTAAAAGAATATACTTCTTGGCCTCCCACGTTATGCAACACTTCGTCTGTGAAAGGTGTAGGGAAAGGATCATGTATAAAAGAATCATTCAACTTCTTGAGATATATGCTAATCTTGATCTCACCTATCTTCTTATCTTACCCTACCATGGGGCTAATCCACTCCGACTCTTCAACAGGTTCAATAATCCCTGCTTCCAGCATTCTGTCTAGATCAATCTTCACTTTTTCCTTATATTTTGGGTTCGATCTATAGGGTATTTTATTGACTGGCTTTGTGTATGGTTTCAAAGGTATTCTCATTTCTCCCATAGGTTCTTTGATTCCCTTCATATCAGTGAAATTGGTCGGGAACAAGTCCTGATACTCATGCAATAATTATGTGATTTTGTCAATGGTAGCAGTGTCCCAGTAATCTTCAACATTGGAAAGCTTTGGTGTTTCCTCTATCCCAATATTGACTTTCTTTATCTTTATCGGTTGTCTAATGAATGGAAGTTCAACTCCTAGTCCTTCCACATCTCTCTAACCTTCTGTTTCTATGATATTCACCTTCCTTGGGTCATCGTCTTCGTCGAAATTAATGTTGTAGCAGGTCTACAGTTTCTGGAGGGGTGCATTCCATTCATCCTCTTCTTTCTCCAAAGGGAGGCCAGATGCATCCTCAAATACTTTCTGTCTCACCTTCTGTAGTGCTTGATCTACAGAAGGAAATTCACTGTCAAACAAAAAGGTGGTTATAAAATTCTGGTTCATACCTTCCCATTCTGAAGTGATAAGACACAACTCTACATGAAGGTACCAGTTAATCGGGGTGGTATCTAACGTATTGATGAATATGTGTACCCATTGTTCTCTGAGAATGCCACTTTAGGCCTCTTCACATCTTCGTACATGGTCCTTTGGGCAGCTTCGACCTGTGTACGATGCTTCGCAGCTTCCTACTTGTGCTGAAAACCACGTTGTCATCAGAGTTCGACATTGTGTCCAGTTTGTAATATTTCTTTTATGTGTCCCCCACCATATTGGTGGTGTGGATTTCATGACCTCCTCCATTTCCATCAGCCTATGTTGTGTTGGTACACTTGTCTCAAATTCTAATAAGAATTTCTCTAAGGGGTTCATCCCATCAAATGTGGGGAGATTACTCATGATTGTGCCAATCAAGTGAACTTCTCTGGTTACCCTAGCGCATTTTCTTATAGATAATTCATACATCTGGTTCTACTAGTTCTCTAGTGCTTCTTCTGAGTCAGATGAGTATGTGTTGTCACTTCGCCAACTCATATTTTCGTTAGCTGTAGGGTTGATATAATCCTGCTGTCTGACTGGTAATTTGTAGATGTTTTCCAGTTCAAATGTGTGGTCCTCTTCTCTTATAGGTTATGTGTATCGTGGACCTTCATTTGGGTCTAAAGGTGTAATGACCCTAAGGCCATGTTTCTCAAATGTCATGCATATTTTCTTTAAATCAACAACAGTGGAATCGTCGAAGGCCTAATCAATTCCTAACAATGCAGGGTAAGGGAAGTTATCATCAACAATTTCAATTACCTCAAAATCTACAAAGGTTCTTACTCCATCGATGTCAACTGGGACATGCTCTAATCGTCCAAATGGGCTGACAACTTGTTGATTAGCCATGCAAAGCCTGATAGGGGAATATATCACCTTGGGTTTTCCCATCAGTGCCCAAGTCTACTTTGTCATGACATTGACTTCTGACCCTAAGTCAAGGACCACATAGTCTATCTCATACTCTCATATCTAAGAATTCAAGTGTAATTCTTTATTTGTCCTTCTCCTTCTTCCAATTTGGTGCACTTCTCCATTCATTAAGGGTTCTATTTTTCCTAGTTCGTTTTACTTGATTAAATCTTGTAATTCTTGTCCAATGCCTTTATCTTGAATCAACTTAACACAACTGTGCAATAATTCCATGAGTTTTCTTACCTCTTTCCCTTCTGTTGGTGATGCAGATGGATCAAACGCTTGAGGCATGCCGTATTCTCTGATTTCTGGTTGTCTCTTTGATGAAGATCCTTGATTTCCTTCGAACTCTTTTCTTTCCTCCTCGAATATCTATCTTTCTTTCTTAGCATCAAACGTTGGGGTATTTTATTTAGCTTTCCTGACTCTGTGTTCATTTTTAGTCTTTCCTTGGGCTGCTCTGTCTTCTCTTGTAGCAGTGCCTCCTTGAGTAATAACAATGACTCTAGGGTCTGCTCCATGAGGTTCAACGTATATCAATTGTACTTATGGGTTCTACTGGGGTCCTCATCTTTCCTGAAGTTTAGCCAACAAAATAGGGCATTCTTCTATGACATGCTTGAAGGAGTTATAATAACTACAGGTTGTGCAGGGATTATGACAATCCCTTGCTAAATGTCCTAGCTGTGCGCATTTGTAACATATTATTTGTCCTCGGCCTCATCCCATACCTCCTCCTCGTCCTCATCCTCTGTAGCCACTGTGAGGAGTGAAATTTCCTCTCCCCAGAGAGTTGTACTATGGAGTGTTTCCCTCTTGTTGTACTTCGCATTGAATCTTGTATATGTCTCTCGACCTTTCATGCATGATATCATAAGCTCTACAATCTCGATCATCATGCCCCACTAATTTATAGAATGTACAATACAAGTTTGTGGGTGTCTAGACATACTTCTGCATATAGTATCACTCACCTAGTCGATGCCTATTTCTGCATACATCGCACTAGGGTAGGTTAACTTGCTTTAAGGGGTTCAGAGCCTTTGATGCCAAGTACTCATGAAATAAGGGATAGTGTTCCTTATCATGGCCTTCAAATCTGCATCTTATACACCATATATCTTCCCTTTTGTCTTTTCCCTTATCTTTCTTCATATCCTCGACTTGTAAAGACAAACTAGTTAGCTGGCTCATGATCTAGCTAATGCGTGAGCTAGATTCTCCCATCGGTGTTGATTCAAGCTTCATGGCGATCTCCAAATATTCTGCCTGAGATGCAATCTTCTGTTGCATCAAAGGGATTCTTATGTTTGGTAACAGTGCAACTATGAACCACTCTTTGTTCTGTTTGTCATGGATCTAGAAAGTTAATCGGCCTGTCAGGGTCTTGAATCTCTGGTCAAACTCCCAAATAGGTTCTGCTACCTTTTGTTTAATCTCTTTTAGTTCCGTAATACACTGTGACTCCAACTTAGTTTTCTTAAACTCTACAATCAATGCATTCTTGATCTCATTTAGGGGCTTAGGATGTGCTAGTCCTTGGACAAGTTTCATGTACCATCTCAGTGCACGGTCCCTTAGCATAGTGTTGAACTGGGTTCTCTTGATTGATTCATCGGTGATACTTTTAATATTCCATACGGCCTAACACAGAAACCAATGTTGATCCGGATCTTCAGATCCTTTTTCTCTAAAGATAGGGAGTCTCATCTAATCTTCCATAAAGCTGACTAGGGTTCTTGTCTGAGTAGATGCTAGGGTACTGGTAACAGTACTCTGAAGACTCTAGTGGTTCTGACTATTCTGACTGCTAAGTATTGTTGGGACAACAGGAGGATTAACATTACTTACTTCAGTAGTTCGCGTAGTTCCTGAGGTTTCTGGCTCGCTTGGCACAATTCTTCAGCTCGTCCTTCTTCTGTTCTGGTGGGCACTGGATGGTCTTCGTTGATTAGATATACCTCTTCTCCACTATAGAAACCTTCTTCTCCATAGTTTTTCTTAAACAAATTCTCAAGGTGAGCTCCTCAGAATAGTTTCCCACTACGTGTATGCCCTGCTTCTTTGTCGCCGTCACTGTTGCTGTCCAAGATCTTGAACATTAGCCTTTTCAGGTTTGATCAATCTACTGTATCTTTAATATGTGGTTTTCATGCATGAGCATCTTGATTCTTAGCTTCAGGAAGTGCAAAAATTTTCCTCTAGGTCCCTTGAAAAAGTATCTCTCAACTTGACTATACGATTCTATTCTGTCAATAGAAAACTCAGTGATATACCCTCCAATGGTACTATCAAACCAGTGATCTACTACTCTGGATACAACGTCGTCAACTCTCTTGACCTTCTAGATCAATGCTGGTGTCCAAACCACAGGGGGTCTAGATCTGATTTCAAACTATGTGTCAGCTAACCTAGCCAACCACTCATATAGCTCTTGATGGATTCCTCCAAAGAATATCTCTTGAATGTCGATGAAGATGTATCTTTGTAACCAATCTTCAGTGCTTATTTCAGGGTTCTTGTTCTGGGCTTTAGTGAAGTCCTTCTCTTGGTCCTCTACCCACTTCTGAATCTCTATCTTCGATGGGAACCACCTTGAAATTCCCTTAAAAAGATTCAAGTCCCGACAAGAAAACCATTTGTTGGCACATGGGTAGACCTAGGGTTCAACGCTCAAGAGCACACCAACAAGCCCTAACTACTGGCCCTTTCAGAATCACCTGCGAAGAAGATGCAGTCTCAATCGAAGCAGCTATGAGGTTGTTTCAAGACAGAGATGTATACAACTAGGGGAATATCAAGTGGTTCTTATTACAACAACAACATAACATGCATTTACCATTCAACTAGCTAGATCTATCCTTTATAGCCATATATCTGATCTAATACAATGATGCAGATAATAATATAAAAACAACAGAGCTTAGATCATCATTCACACACACACAACAACATATGTACGTGGTTCACCGTCTCTCTAGGTCTACATCCACAGAACTGTGCTTATGATATATTAAGATAAATCTTACAGTTCTGATATGTGCTCCTGGCCAGAAGATCCTCTCTTCTCCATCTCTCTTCCTCTCTCCCTTTCTATGCACCCAGCTACAGGACTTGATCTTCACACCCAACTAAAGATCTTATAATACCAGAAGGCTCTCTCTCTACCTCAATACAATATTTTCCCAATGAATAATAATCGACAACAAGGCTCAACCATAGTACCGAACCGACCTAGGTCCTCTCGACCTCTATTTATACATTACAATCCCTCACCGACAACCTTAGGTCGAAACCTAGGTGTCTACAACCCTAGGTCAACTTGACCCATTATTTCCAGGCTTCACCAGCCTGTCTTTCCTTCTCCATCTCGCTATGCTCCAATGCATATAATGTTGTCTTTTTCCACTTCCTGATTCATCCTCGATCCATCTTCCTTGCTGATCTTCCATCCTCGATCTCCTCATCCAACAAATTGATTTTCCACACTTCACTCCATCTTCTCTGTTCTTTTTCTCACTTCGACCCAGTGATAGCCACTGTGTCTCCCATGAAGCTCTCTTTTTACCTTTTCTTCCTTGATCTTCTCTTCCATCCATAACCTAGGGCCAACATCCATACTGTAATCGATACGATACTATAATCTTGTATCCATTCGACTTGTTTGGCCCATTCAGGCTTAGTGTTGAAAACTGACACTCTAATACCATACTATAGCGCACCTCCCCGACCACCAACAGGTCGGGGAACATCACTACTCAGATGCTTAACTTAGCTCTGACAACATAAGGTAACAACCCACTATCCAACTGAGGTATGTCACATAATATATATATATATTTTAATACGTATATACACACACATGCATACATACATACTGAACTGTATGCAATTAAACATATACATAAAATGCTCTAGCGGAAGCTTCACATATAAAACATAAACAAACAATTGCATTTTGTAAATAATCAATTTTTAGGCTGTATTAACAGTAATCACAGACATGTAGCGTACACAGGGGTATACCCTGAAACACACAGACAAATATGCTCACACATGCCATAAAACCCATAAATTAACACATAAATGACAATGAAACATGTAAATTCATCATAGAACTCATACTTATCTTGGTAAGAATGTCACCAACTGCATGCAGACCGTCCATGAACCTCCCAGCCTTAGACTAAACCATTCATCACTCTCAACAATGATTCACCCCCGAGCTGGGAGTAGACTCCACCTGGGTAAGGGGTTCATAACCAGGCTAAGGGTTCACTGTCAACAGGAAAGACTCCATCTCAGGTGCTCACCCAACCGACATCCTACAACCTCTCATTCCCCACATGCTTGTCCCACCCAGGAAAGTGTGCCCCTTCTCTGCTCAACATTCCTTCAGTTCCCCCACTTCCCTTCCAGGGCTTCAGCAACAAGCCGAACCAGAAGTATCAGAGCACTGTAGCTATAGTTTATCACCTTCAGGAAATTGATCCCCAACAATTCTCTCACTCAGAGAATTTATCATGGGCCTGACAACCGACCTCTTCAATCCCGCTCCCAAGCTGACAGGTACACCAACCGAAAAAATGGCCACGAAAACAGGGTCATGTACATTGATAGGAAGGTATGAGGATAGCTTGATGACTATTCAAGAAAATGGTCATGGATTCATGGTAGAGATAATGATTTCCCCCCCCAATAATGGTTCTTTGATCGAAGAAAAAATGGTAAGCTCCCCCCAAAGGCAATAAGTCTTGATAACAAGTATGCATGTCTCCAACTTGACACTTGTTATGTTGGAAGCTACTCTGATACACTTGTCCCCTTCTTTAGGACTTAGGATAAAATAATTATCCATACTTTATCTTCTAAGAAATATTAATTTAATATTGCTTTTTGGCTTAAGATCTCTCGCTTATCCATTTCCTTAGCTTTTGGCCCTCTGTTTCCCTAACTGGTGGAATCTAGTCCCCCTTCTCTTTTATCATGGTTGGCCTGCATGCAACGATGTATTTTATATTAATCATGAGACATATACAAAATAGGCACGTTGGCCTTTAACATCTAGGCACTCTGGGATAATTCTAAAACATAAGCATTCTGACTTATAATATTGGCTCACCAGCCTATAATGCATATCATATACATAAAGGTTCACTGACTTTAATATTGCATGAACTTTAGTTACTGCGCGTGGTATTTGTTGTCCTCAAGGTTGTAGGCACTTTAGTTACTGCACACGGTATCCACTATCCTCAAGGTTGCGCGCACTTTAGTTTAGAAGTTTAAACAATCAACCTAGATATGATGAGTACCAAGATGATGAGGAGCGGATTTCTACATCAACACACATGGAATTTTACAATAGTAAATATACATATGATAGCTATAAAGGCACTAAAAAAGGTTTTTTAGGATCATATTTCTACATTCACATATGCATAAGTATACAACATTGGATTGGTTTATTATGTGTATGAGATTTTTGATGATGAGTCACAAATGGAAATATTGCTACCCCTAATTCTTAATTAATTAGAGTTTGATAATATTAAACAAATATCACTTGGATATGCACCACGATAACAACCTTACTTCATCACTTGTGAAACATAGATCTCAAAAAGTAAGTTCAGTCATCTGTACATGGAGGATAAATTTGTGGATGAAGGATGTCTATCTTTTATAGCTAATCAAGAGGACGTAATTTTTCATGTCTCTCAAGATCCTATGGCAGTTTTTTTGGAGTCATAAAGTGGAGTTAATTTTTTTTTATTCTTTCACTTTAAGTATGGATCTAAGATGCACATTGATTTTTCAGTCATCCATACTTCCTTTTTGGGTAAATATAAGTGGAAGGTATGATCATATTAGCAGCAAAACATTTCTTTCTTTATTGGAAATTTCATATTACTTGATGAGTGGATTTGTTTCTAATTAGAGTAGGAGATCAGTGTATATAAATAAGCTATATAGATGCAAATTTGTTTTTGGGATTGCTTCAGTTCAACAATAGATCAATATCTTTTAGTTCTCAGTTTTTAGAGTGTTTTGTTTCAAGTTTGTCGCATATGGTTGTTTTTATTTTGTGGTTTATTGCAACTAAGAATAATTAGGGCTTAATTGATATTGAACAAGGTGGTTTCACAAAATGGATTTAGAGAAGGAATAGATCATGCATAGGTCACAAATATTTACAGGGTTATGGATTCAGAGGGTTGCAAATGATGAACATAGAGGAAAGTTTTCAAGAAAGGGTGAAGGCACATGGTCTTCATTTTCTTTGGTGCCTTGCAAGGAGAAACCATCCCTAGATGGAGCCTATGTTTTAACATAAATTCACATCACCAAAATTTTGAAATTTCACAAAATTTTCACAAGCTTTTCTAAATTTCTCTCCTTCAAAATTTCCAATTTGGCTAATCCCACAAAGTATTCTTGTCCTTCTATGAGTCAAATTCTAGCTCGTTCTTTCTTTGTTTCCATTTGAAAATATTTATTTCTTAAAAATTCATGCCCAAGGAACCTAATGTAAAATATAAGCACCTGGGCACTTATCGCAAGTAAAAAAGGGCCCAGCGCGACCCAAAAAGGACTTCAGGTTTAATAATAGAGGATCTTACTATAGGACCATAGCTCATAAACCAAGCACCAATAGTATTGTAGAGCTCAACCAGATCGAATGGTTGTAAGTGAGTGCACTCAAGAATCATGGTTCTAGTCATCGTTGGAGTTTCCCTCATTGAATTATCCTTCATCTAAGTCTCCCTCATGACATAAACATTGATCACTCCGATGGGGCATCACCGATCAATGGTCTAGATCTGATTTTCGATCTCGAAGATTCCTGACCAAGTGTCACGTCATCTTGCCAACAGAGCATTATAAGGGCTAACCTATGGTTTCCATGTGGATAGGTGTAACCCATGAAATACACATGTAAATATCTCGAAGCCAGATGACATGTGGCATACCCCCTACCACATCATCATCAATGGGGACCTACTAGTGGTTTCCAGAGAGACATATGGAATCCACCGAATGCACAGGTCAACAAATCAAAATGGGCGACACGTGGCATACCCTTTGCCACATCAACACCATCAAGGTGAAATTAAAGGGAACCATATGTCCAAGATGACATCAACCTAGAGTCTACCTCATGAGAGTACCCTTCGCAAATTTCCTTCAACACTACACCTTCGACTAACCCCACTCTAATGGGCAGTCCAGATCCGTTCCAGATATCGAAGCATTTCAGGAACCGGGAAAATCAAAAGTTTCCACGTGGAAACGTGAAATCCACCAAAGATATATAAGAACACATAAAAAAAGAGAGACACTGATCTATAAAATTTCATGGATATTCCACCAGAATAGTTTATCACAATAGATCTAATAAAATATTGAAATATTTACTATGAGGGTTAATTTCCTTTAGATATACAGAATATTTAGTTACTAATAAATTAGATAAAATGCATAAAATAAAAAATAGTAAAACACATTCACATCATCCATAAAGAAACACAAGATATGAACTAGGAAACCCAATATGGGAGAAAACCCAACTAGAAGGTGAGGTTGCTCTGCTCTCTTTCCTCTGGTATAGAAATGATGCAAGTACAAAGAAATAGGCACTCTCTATAGATTTTCCTTTGAACTATGGCCTGTATGGCTTCTACATAATCTCTCCCCCTATGTTAGACTCACAGAATACCACTCTCATATGTTATGCTCAACTATGGAACAAGGNATCTATAAAATTTCATGGATATTCCACCAGAATAGTTTATCACAATAGATCTAATAAAATATTGAAATATTTACTATGAGGGTTAATTTCCTTTAGATATACAGAATATTTAGTTACTAATAAATTAGATAAAATGCATAAAATAAAAAATAGTAAAACACATTCACATCATCCATAAAGAAACACAAGATATGAACTAGGAAACCCAATATGGGAGAAAACCCAACTAGAAGGTGAGGTTGCTCTGCTCTCTTTCCTCTGGTATAGAAATGATGCAAGTACAAAGAAATAGGCACTCTCTATAGATTTTCCTTTGAACTATGGCCTGTATGGCTTCTACATAATCTCTCCCCCTATGTTAGACTCACAGAATACCACTCTCATATGTTATGCTCAACTATGGAACAAGGGACAATGCAAAATAATGGAACCCCTTCTCCTATTAACATATTTAATAGTGTCATGATATTTAACATAGCCCGATAGCTACCTAGGGATAAGTTTTTGACTTCCTCAACCTTCAATTGTGATAAGGTTTTGGAACTTCTAGAATGTTGTTAGAAAATCCATTATGTGGATAGCCTCACATGTCTAAGTAATGAAGGTTGACATGGAATCCACTCACACCATGGTGATCAATATGGTAGGTCAACTTTTAGGAGGAATTAATTTCTCATATGAACTCTGATATTTACTAAATGAGGTGATGAAATGTTTCCTATACATTCTCCCTAGAGTGCCATTTTCCTTTTACTGGAAGTTGTCCTTTCAACCTAGTCTGCCAAAGGTCATGTTTCCCTTGTCTTGTAGTTCTGGACCACTTCTGCAAAGCTATGTCTTCTTTTAGCTCTGCTTGAGCATCTGGTGCTAAATCCTCTATGGAAGGTAGGACATCCTCCTCTTGATCCAACATGGAGGGCTCATAGAGTTTGATATTATCCACATCCACTACTGAGTAAATGTGCATGTATGGGGATAGATTGAGTATGTAGGAATTATACCCCACATTTTCTAATACCTCAAATGGACCATACCATAGAGACTTTATCTTATTACCATGACCCTGTAGTCTTTCCTTATTCAGTTGTAACCACACTCTATCTCCCACTTTAAATGTTTTCTCTGTTCTGTGTTGGTCATGTATAGCCTTGTACTTCTCATGTGACTTCTATATTGTCTCATGTACTTGCAAATGGATCTACCTGATCTTCTCAAAAAAAAACTCTTCCTTTAGTGCATCTCCTGTGAGGTCCTCTCTCACTCCTCCTTCATGTCCATATAAAACATCTAAGGGTGAAGGTGGAAAATATCCAAAGCAAATTTCAAAAGGGGACTTACCGATAGAAGTGTGGACTGCTTTGATATAAGAGTGTTGTATATAGATCAAATTTTCATCCCACATATTTTGATGCTTTTGATTGTAACCCCTCAAACGATGCACCAAATTCCTCTTGTCTACTTTTGTCTGCCCATCTGTTTGTGGATGGAATGTTGTAGAAATATTCAACTTAGTGTCCATATTCTCCCACAATGTAGTCTAGACTGCACAGAGAAATTTGGTATCCCTATCTGAGATGATTCTCCATGGTATCCAAAATTGCACCCAGACCTGTTCAAAGAACTTAATTGTTTCTTATTATCCAGTGATGGTGTTTTTACAAGGAATGAGAATGCACATTTTGCTAAATCTGTCAACTATAAGAAATAGATAGCCATGTCCCTTCTTTGTTGTTGGTAAACCTCCCACAAACTCCATGGAAATGTTTTCCCAAGGTCAAGTGGGTACAAGTAAGGGATGTTATATACCTTCCTTCCTATTGATGGGCTTGATGGTACAACAAAGTATATATCCTTTAATATATTTTTCTACATCTTCTTACATTCTATACCAATACACTTATATTTGTAAGTTGGAAATTGTCTTCCCAACACCAAAATGTCCTACAACCTTGGAGGTGTTATATTCTCTGATAAGATGCAATCTTTGACCTTTATGAACATACATCTTGTTGAGATTCTAGATTAAACCATTCTAGAAATGATATTTAGCATTTCCATCACCTTATTCTATATGAATTTGTCCTTGTAGTTGTTGAAACACCTCCTTGAAATCCTCATATTGTGTGTATGCCTCTTTGTATGCATCATGGGTAAAAGGCTCCATGTGCATTAGAGTTTCCAAACATGTAATATTAGATGTGGGTGGGTGTGAAAGCATGTCTGCCAAATTATTTGTGCTACCCTTCTAATACTTTATGGCCAAATAAATTTCTATAAAAATCCCATCCATTTGTAATGATTGGTTTCTTGTATCTTACTCTAGGCCTGCAAATACTGAAGTGGCTAGTGATCTGTGTGGATGATGGT
Organism: Picea sitchensis; assembly: GCA_010110895.2. Classification (NCBI taxonomy): domain Eukaryota; kingdom Viridiplantae; phylum Streptophyta; class Pinopsida; order Pinales; family Pinaceae; genus Picea; species Picea sitchensis. Next base: position 123,511 of record SNQJ01S0016201.1, read on the forward strand.
CTCCTTTCCCATCAGATAGTTATTCCCCTTTTTGACATCTTGTACCAAGGCATAGAGCTCCTTTTCGTAGGTAGGTTGGTTGAGAACCACCCCATGAAATACTTCAGAATGATATCACACAGGCCTTCCTCCCTACATCATTACTGCTCTGATGGCATACCTTCTTTCATATGTCTCCACTTCGAAAGGATTATGCAAGTTTAACAATGTGAGAAATAGTGATCGATTGATCTTTCATTTTATCTCATCAAAGGCCTTTTGTTGATTCTTTACCCAATGGAAACTCTTACCACTGGTTGTTATGGTGTAGAGTGGTGCAACTGCCACTAAAAATGAAGCTATGAACTTTCTCAAGTATTGTGCCACCCCCAAAAAACTCCTCACTTCAATTAAATTTATAGGAATTGTCCATTTCATAATGGCCTCCATATTCGCAGGATCTATATTGAGCTCCCTTGCACCAATCACATACCCCAAATACACCAAACATTGCTAAGAGAACTCGTGTTTCTTGAGATTTTCCAATAGCTGGTGCTTTTTTAGAGTCTCTAACACTTTCATAAGATATGGCATATGTTCCTCCAAGGTAGCACTATAAACTAGTATATCATGCAAATATACAATAACAAATGAATCTATATAAGGGCGTAATACATCATTCATTAGTCGCATAAATGTAGTCAGTGCATTGCATAAACCAAATGGAATAACCACAAATTAATACAAACCTTTCCTTTTCTTGAAGGAATTCTTCTAGGTATCTTCCTCTTTGACTCTTACCTAGTGATATCCTAATTTCAAATCCATCTTAGTGAAGTACTTGGAATGTTGCATCTAGTCCAATAGATCGTCGATCCTTGGGAGGGGGTATTGATTCCACAGTGTAATCTTGTTCAATACTTTGTAATCGATACACATTCTCCAAGTCCCATCCTTCTTGGGAACAATTATGATGCATGACCCACAAGGTGAGGTACTTGGTCAAATTACACCCTGCTCCAAAAACTGTTGCAATTTCTTCTTCACCTCATTCACTTATAGAATGGACTATATAAACAACCCAATATTCATCAATGGGGAGTCTAGCAACAACTGTATTTCATGCTCCACTTCCATCTTGGGTGGCATCCCTTTAAGCTCCTAGAACACTCCTATGTAATTCTGTAGAAGCTCCTCCAACTTCTATTTCTTCTCTTTAGTACACCCCTCTAGGTATATCTTCACTCTTATTGACTCATCATCAAACCAATTTTCCCTTAAGAAAAGTAAAAAATATTTCTTACTGGAACTAATCAACTTCTTGGTTGGATTGACACTTACTAGTGAGATATTTGACTTGCCTTTATGCACATTGATGATGTAGGACTTCCCATCCTTGAACAATTGGTATTGGCTGAGTCTCTGCATGAATAGTTCATCCATTATATACATTTAAGGGCTTACAAACACTACCCCTCATACATCAAGGGGTACTACATCCAATTCCACTTCATCAATAAACTCAACACTTATAGCAAATTTAATCTGACATTGTTACATTTCCTTTATATATACATCCTTTTTTACCCAACCCAGTGGATAGGGGATATGATAATTTTTAACCTTCAATCCAAGATTGTTGACTAGATCTGCTACTATGATATTATCCTGTGAACCAGAGTCAAACAAAGCATCTATGTTGGTGTTCTTGACCTGAATATTGATGTGGAAGAGCTTGGTCATTTCCTTCTCTTCCTGGTGATGAAGGCTACTTATATTCACCTCCTTCTACATAGATGTGTAGATAATCTTTTCATCGATATCAGAGCTCCTTTCAACCTAATTGATTGAATCTTTGGATAGAAGGTTATTTGGTTTCATCTCTGGATGTAGTTTCCAACATTTTTTGTTAGTGTGGCCATCAATGTTGCAATGATTGCAATGGTTGTTGGGATATTTAATTTTCTATGCATTGGATGTTGCCTTCTTATCTTTCCACCCTTTCCACTTCTTCTTACCCTTCTTGGAATATTCATAGTGTTATTTCTACTTCAAACCACTTGGTTTCCCCTTCTTTTGGCCTATGTTTTTCAGGTACTGTGCTTGTACACAAGCCTCATCCACTGTCCTTGGTTTGAAGAGAAACACCTATTTTCATAGATGACTGTGTAAACCCCTCATACATTTGAGGAGTACATATGGGTGTTGGCATGCACGGGGAAGACACAGGGCTAATCATTCAAATATCAACAAAGCCCTTAGATATTGATCCTTTCGGCATTACCTGTAGAGCAAGTGAAGTCTCACTTGAGGCATCTAGAGGAGTTGCAGGAAAAAAGGTTCTGTGGTGATGAGGGGAAGTGAGGCATCCTTCAGGTCCCTTTCGACCATTTTACCATGTGTGCAGTTCTCATATATTAATACTTATCTTATCATTAAACACAATCTATGCGCGACATTATAACAGCATAACATAAACCATAAAACATCATAAATTGAAAACACATCATAACACATAGATTTACATGGTTCGCCCAACTTGGGATACATCCATAATGACTAGATTATTATATTATTCATTAATAACTTTCTTAAAATTGTGTACTGTGCTACAATATATGCAATAATAACGTCATCCCAAACTTTCCTAGCCATCATGCTGCAGTGTGAGTTCACTTGTCAATCATACTTTAGAATTCTTCCTTCGCTCAACTTCCTTACCCAAAAAACACTAGTAATTTACATCCATATCTCCTCTGTCGAAAACTTTTACATATTTATACAAAATAATAGGTCTAATCCTGTTACAAAAGTGGACAAAGTGTCCCCCAAAAAACCGTTACAAAAGTGGACCAAGTGTCCCCAAAACCCAATCATTTTCTTCTTTATTTGCATTTCTCCATTGCATATCCTTTTGTCATGATCCCTAACTCCTTGAGGTCCACTCCCGTCGTGCATTATGTTCCATCCTAAAATTTCCTTTTACCCTTCAAATTCCTTTTTAGTGTAGATATGAAAATTTGTCCAAAATGCCTCTCCAATAGGCCCCCAACACTCACCTATGGCTCGACCAAAGCCACTCAGTCATGTTTCCAATGCGACATGAATGTGTTGAAGGTCACATTTTTTGTTGCAACCTTTTCCTTGACCTCTAGTTCCTTATACAAAATGTGATCTACTATTTTATCTCTAATGCAAGTTTGTACCTTCTAGATACCTTCTTCAACTGCCTTTTTGAGGAGTCCTTGAGTCGTTATGAGGTCCACTATCACTCTATATGATTATTTCTGTAAAAATTATATCTATTGTGCACGAGCTTGCTACTACGCCATGAGATGATTAATTTATGAACATAACTTTTGGTTCTCATTCAATGTCGTTACCACCTTTTATGGTGGAAATGTTCCCATTGCTACTTGTAATTTTCGCACCTTTCCCTGCATAGTATGAATCTTATGAATTATCTCCTATTGTTCCGTGTCATGATTTAGTTGTGTCCACACACCCATAGTCTCCGTGTACAGTTTCACACACTCTAACTCTAGAGACTTTATACTGTCTACCATTGTTTTCACAGTTTTCTTCCTCATCTCCCTCTCTTCAGGTGGCTTATTTGGTGTTACATGTGCTTCTATATCTACTATGCATACGCAAAAGCACTGAATGGATTCAATTATCTTTGTTCCATGATCGTTCACCAAGGCCTCCTTCTCGACTTGTGCTTATGGGAGTTCTTGATATAATCTCTCAAATTCCTACTACATTTATTTTACTTTTTGCGCAGCCTCATCACGCTCCTATTTCAATTTGCTATATTTTGTTTCTAAGGAAACATTTTCTTCTATAATATTTTCTAGCTCACTATATGTCTTCTTGGTGCACATGTTCAACTCTTGTGTTGTGATCATCCGTAGCTCTTACAACACATCCATGGGTAGTTGTGATAGCATTATATTTATGTGACCTAATGCCTCGACCTTCTCTTCCACCTTTGTCGTGGGGAACTCGACTTCCCCTATAGCTAGCTTAATTATCCTTCTCTCCCTTGTGACTGTGAAGCCCTGGGAGATTTTTGGTCCTACCTCTCCAGTATTTGTAGTGATGGTTGTTGGTTCTTCCTCCATCTGTCGGTTTGGTGTGATGTTTGTAACTTCTAATAATTGTCGCAATTATACCATATGTGCCTGCATATGTTTTTCATCTCTTCATGTTGTTGTGTTTCATGCTGAAAGGCGTTTTCAATGACTTATTTTACTTGGTCACCAATCTCCTCCAAGTATTCTCCTATTAGTACCTCAATAATGACTTCCTTGATGGATTTTCTATTGGGCCATTGATATTTGGATCTTCCTGTCTCTGGCTCTTTTCTCTTTCGGTCATTGTGAAGTGCCAACCATGGCTTTAACTCCTATGGGACCTTCCCTTTGTCCTAATCCTCTTCTTATTAGTCTTATTTCTCCTCGTCGATGTTGTATACCTTTGGGTTTGGCTACACTAATGAATCTGTCTCTGCAAATGGAATCTTCCACTCATATTCCCAATCGGCCATGATGTTTCCCAACTCCTCTTTTGTCAATCTGTATTGTGTTGGTAGAAACTATTGGTATCAGTCTTTCTTTTCCTGAATGTACATGTGGGGATTCCCTTCCTTAAAAAACGCCATTTCCCTATATTCCTCAAACACCTGAGGTAGTATGCGCGGGTTCCTCTCTTTCTATATCTAATAATTTCCTTGTAGATATAGAATGCAACATTAGTGTCCATTTGGCGTTCCTTATGCATAGTGTACCAAAGGTTATGATATTTCATGGCTAAGCAAGGCTTCTCCTTGAGGCCCCAAAAATGGTTGTCATATGAATCTCTCAAGGATAATAGTGTGATCGGGAACAATAACCAAGAGTAGTGGAATTATGTCCCCTTGTCCCACTCTTCCTCACAGACAATCAAGAATTGGTTCAATAAAAATGTTTTCCAGTTCATTTGGACACCCTCTACACATCATTCCACGACTGCTATAACCAGTGTTGGGACTTGACATTTTCAGAATTGCCTTAATACTTTATATGCTAAGTCTTGCATTTCAAACCTTACCAAAGATTCTCATATGCTAGCGACATCCATACCGCATTTTCCTCGGAATGTGTGAAACTTTTATTTCATGCTCTTAGTGATAGATATCTCATTCTTCTTATCAAAAAACAAGGATGTAGGGTCCTTCCCTTGTGAAAAAAGTCCTATAATGCATACTATTAAATTAATATCAATGGATATTAGCATGTCTAGCCATAGATATACTATGTGCACACAACTTAGCATCATTTTCATACACGCGTTGATCTCCTAGCTCTGTCCAAAATGTGATATGTCGAACAATTCTAGAAGACCTACTTTTTTCAACCCCCTAGCACATACCTGTGGTTCGATTATGATCATGTGGGTCTCAAAACTAATGAATTTCATGAGGAACTTGCTAGGTACAAGATCCGAGAACTTATTTTCGTCGATGATTTCATGGTCATCATATTCAAGGCTGGTATCATACCTAACATTTCCCCTTATATTATGATGCCTTCTGGGATCAGTTGCTCAACCAATGGATACCTAGCCTCTTTTTGCAAGTGGAAATGTGTTGTTGATGGCTTTATTAGTAGGATATAATCCCTGGGAAATCATTCAACTAAGGATGAAGCTTCCTATTTTTCTTCAAATACTGGCGGCGTTGTAGGCTGTCTGTGTGGTTTATGTGGTACCGAGACTGATATTGTTTCTAGCTTAGGTGACATCATCCTATGAAATGTTTATTGGAAGTTATACTTGGTTCTAGAATGTTTTTGGTACTTTGGCTCTGTAACTTTGGCTCTTCGTCTATGAAATGTTTGGCTCTCTATGATGAAAAATAACCCTCGTTAGCCCTTTGTGTGATTTTATACTTCATTCCTAGATGTAGTTTCCTTTCACACCTTAACTCCATCTAATCCACTAATGGTTTTCATTCATTACTTGATTTTTTTCTCCATCACTTCGTATCTTCAATGAATTCTCCATTTTATTTTACAATTGATAAAGATAATCTTCATTTAATGTTACACCACGCCACTACTTTGTCTCCATGATAACTCTTTATTACACATCCTGTCATGGAGTTTGTTAAATTCTCTTAGTTTTCATATGTGTAGTCTCATCTTGTAACAATCCTAGTAGAATATATACTTAGGGATTATTAAGTAAAAGATTTATTAGGTAATTAATTTTGCCTACCATGTTAATAACTAAACAAAGATTGATATAATGATATTAATTAAGTAGTTATTAATTAATTAAAGGTTATAATTTTGATTAATTAATTAATTAATTAAATACCTATTACATTTAATAACATGAGTATTAAATTTAAAAGATTAATAAGTTAT
>SNQJ01S0016202.1:4729-40729 GCA_010110895.2 Picea sitchensis
GGGGGGGGGTCTTTTCTTGGTTGGAGTATGTCTCAAGGATTGTTCCATTGGATATCCAACCACTGAACAATATTAGGTAATGTAAGTGTGTGAGATATATGGATTCCTAGTTCCCAGTCAGGCACGTAACTTCTGGAAGGTAAGTATGTGTACTGGTATATATATTGGATATGCCTAGTCTATAAATTGATTCAAAGGATTGATTAGTGAATGAATACAAGTTCATATAATGATCTAGGATGGTTAGAGGTGGGTTTGGGTAAATCACATGCTTGGATATTTTAGGTACCATATCTATTATAATAGTAGAAAATATAAATACTACAAAAAATAATAGCGGAACAACAAAATGTAGAGAACCAAAACACCAAAATAATACCTTTATTTCTAGGAAGAAATGCTCACTTTGCTCTTCGATGGGTCAACCTATAGTAGAGAAGAGCTCTACTATAATAATTCTCAAGAAAAATATTTAGATTCAAAATATGACTCCAGACATTTGTTGACAACTTTAGTTTGGCCATCGATCTAGGGATGATAAGTGTTGTTGATATGGCCACTTTTGTATATGCACATATATTGATGACCACTTTTGTATATTCTCATAAATTGAAGCCAACCAAGTTTTGTATATGTGAAAATCCAAAAGTCAACCACTTTTGTATATGCTCATATACAAAATCCAACCACTTTTTTATATGTGCATATACAAAAGTGGTCGACTTTCATATATGCACATATACGAAAGACAATGACTTCTTTATGCGTGCATATATGGAAGATGGATTCTGTATATGCATCGACTTTTGTATATGTGCATATATGAAAGTATACCACTTCCGTGTATGTGTATATATGGAAGTCGACCACTTCTATATATGCACATATACGTAAGTGGTCGAATTCCATATATGTGCATATACAAAATTCGGCCACTTTCGTATATGAAAAATTATGGAAGTAGGAAGTGGGCAACTTTCATATACATATATGTGCATATACAGAAGTGGGAAGTGGCCAACTTCCATATATGCACATATACAAAAGTGGATAGATTTTGTATATGTGCCACTTCCGTATATGCACATATACAAAATCCACCTTCCATATATAATCATATATCGAAGTAGTCAAGTTTTGTATATATGGAAGTGGCTGACTTTTGTATTTTCACATATATAGAATCCACTTCCCTATATGCGCATATATAGAAGTGGTCAAATTTTGTGTATGAACATATACGAAAGTCTACCACTTTCATACATTTGGATATACAGAAGTGTTCAGCTTTTGCATATGCGTATATACGAAAATGACCACTTATGTATATGCACACATACAAAATGTAACCACTTATGTATATGTGCCTATATGGAAGGTGGTTTTCATATATGCATCGAATTTTGTATATGTGCAAATATGGAAGGTGGATTCCATATATTCACCAACTTTTGTACATCTGCATATACAAAAATTGTCGACTTTCATATATGCACATATACCAAAGTGGTCGAATCTCGTATATGTGCATATACTGAAGTGGATGACTTCTATATATGTGCATAATAAATGAAAGTCTGTATGTATTGAAGTGGTCGACTTTTGTATATGTGCATACATAGAAGTCTATCGATTTTTCGTATATGTTCATATACCAAAGTCAACCACTTCCATATATACAAAAGCCACCTACTTCCGTATATGAACATATATAGTAGATGGATTCCTTATATTTGCATTTACATAAATGGCCAGCTTCCATATATGCATATATATGGAAGTGTATGGCTTCCATATATGTGCATATAATGAAGTGGATGGATTTTGTAAATAATCACAATAATCTAATTTTAAGTTCATAGCCAAGCTAGACACCAAATTGGTTTATGAGACCCTCTTGTTTGTGGGAAAAGGGAACCCCTCCACCTAGATATTTGACTGGTAACGTCTACATAGGTATGCATACCCTATCCCTCTCTGGATTTGAACTTGTAACCTCTTAGAAGGAAACACATGTTCTTAAACATTAAGCTTACTTAGGATGTATATGTATATGCACATATATGGAATATTAACTCTTTCTTATATGTGCATATACGAAAGTGGTCGATTTCCATATATGCCCATATCTGAAAGTGGTCAACTTTTGTATATGCACATATATGAAATTCGGTGCATTTACATAAGGTGTCTCTTCCACATCTTTGCATTTAAGGAAGTTGACCACTTTTGTAAATGCACATTTATGGAAGTTTGATTCTGTATATGCACATATATGGAAGTTGACTTTCATAAATGTAAATTTATGGAAGCCAACTTTTGTATATTCATTTAAAGAGGTTGAATTTTATATATGCATGATTCCATATATTTTTGTTTAGGGAAGTGATCAACTTCAATAAATTCACATTTACGAAATATGACCATATACAAAAGCTACTTCTGTATATGCACATATATAGAATTTCACATTTATGGAAGCCAACTTCCATAAATGTGCATATACAAAAGTCACTTCCATAAATGTGCATATATGGAATCCACTTCTGTATATGCACATATACATAAGCACACATAAATGGAAGCCAACTTGCATAAATGCACATATATGAAAGTTTCATTCCATAAATGCACATTTATGGAAGGTGACTTCCATAAATACGTATTTACGAAAGGCAACTTCTATATATGTGCATTTCTATAAGCTTTCCACTTTCATAAATGCGCAATTTTGGAAGTTGGATTCCATATATGCATATATATGAAAGCGTGCATATACAAAAGATGAGTGATGTAAATGAACATTTACGTAAGCCAACTTCTATATATGCACATTTATAGAGCTTGGAGTCTCTATATGTACTTACAGAAGTGGTCAGCTTATTAAAGGAATGTTTTGAATCTTCAACAATGTTTTAGTTTTGAGTATCATGGGAATTAGAATTAAAGGTCGAATTTCAGATTTTTCTCTTAGGTGGGCATAGGATAGAGTCAAAACTTGGTTTCTCAATATAGAGAGGTCGAGGCGAAGGACTAATTGAAGTGGATGGTGGATCTGGTGCATTCCTAGTAGTTATGTTTTCCTTACTGGGTTTACCTGGTGGTGTTTCATACATCGAAGTGTAAGTGGTCAAATCTACCACATTAAACATATAAATATGTGAACTCAATGAATCTTCCTCATTAGGAGGATGACCTAGGTTACTTCATGTTGGAGGTCTAGGATTTTTTTCAACCAGTGACTGTTGTTGTGGAAAAGGATGTGTCAATACAGCGGGTTGAGAATTTCCTTTCAAAAGTTTAGCAACTTTGTCCCGATGGGGAAAATATCATGTGTAGTGATCTTCAACATAAATGAGACATGGAAATTTTGGTTTGCACTGCGATTTCTTTTCAATAGTAGGTTTTTGTTCTTGTGTTTTTGGATTTTCAGTTTGATTATTATTTTTCTTGGGTTTATTCTCAGTTTTATTTTCCCTCCTAATTTTTGTGGAGAAGCATATTGGACTGCATTCACTTTAGATACTTGACTTGTGGTGGATTTTAATGAGAGTGGATTCCACCCTATAGCTGGCGCAGTGATTGAGTGATTTGTTTTGCTGATCTACTATGAACCAGAATGGGTTTTGACGAAACCGATAACTCCATGCGAATGAGTGGTGGAGGATGATTTTGATGGATTGGTTGATGCACGGGGAGTGTTCGGGATCAATTCATACAAAGTATCGTATTGGGAATAAAAAAAATCCAGATATTTTTCATGAGAAATGGATTCCTCTTTTGTGACTACACCACCTATGGCTACATCTCGAGAAATAGGACGTAATAGATATTTGTTGAACCGTTCAACCATCAATTGGTATGGAATGGTTGTTTTGATCAATCGTTGTCATCGTCTCCATTCATGAATATGATCATAAATATGTACAGAGTTAGTATGACTAAGGGAGGTCCAACATTTCGTGGTGGTTTTGTAGTGGATAGGCAATTGGAAATGGGTGAGAAAATACATGGCAAGTGAATTAAAATCTTGGAAAATTCTGCGTTGTAAATCAATGTATCATTTAGCCATTGAAATCATAAGTGTACACTAGAAAATATGTAAAGGGATAGAATCATCCATCAATTAATTTCATGAACACCATAGATGAAAATTCATAACATGATTATTAGGGTCTTCACCGAGTTTACCGTCAAATTTTGGAATATCAAAAGGTAATTTGGCAGGAATGAATGGCCAAAAAGTGAGGTGTAATATGGGATCGTTTGTTAATATTGTCATATTTGGTATATATAATGTGGCTAAGAACAATAACTATCGATTGGCTTGAGGATGATATTGGTGTGGCATAGGAACACTAGTAGGACCATAAATTGGTTGTGGTCGATAGTTGTATCCAACAGGTCCTCCCATATGTTGTTGATTTTGACTAGGAAAAGTAGGATTCATTTCTTGAGGGGTTTTCATAAAAGGACAAGGGAAACCCATTTGTCCCTGGGGAAGATAACTAGTGTAACCAATGGGAGGATACTTAATTTGACTAGTTTGAGGTAGATACCAAGTTTTTCCTTGAGGAAGGTAACTAGGTTGACCTTAAGGTGGGTAAGGGATTTTTTATTGAAGAGGAAAATATGGTTTCCCTTTAGCACCCCAAGTATGATTCATGACCCCTCGGAAGGGTTGTATAGAATGTAATCCAAAATGATTGGGATTTAATATTCCTTGTTGCGGGTGGGGGTTTGATGATCCTCCTTGATGTGGATGATGAAAAATTCCTCCCTGGGGTAGTCCCCGGGATTGTGATGGGTTTCCAGTTAAATAAGTTTGGAATGGTCCCCCTGTCATCGGTTGGGTAGAAACTAAGATTTGAATGGTAAAAGGGAGTTCCCCCTGAGTCAAAGTTTGTGTGTTGAAATAAGTCTTCTGCCTGGTAGGGAGATTTCCACTGAATAGGATTTCCCCCCCAATAAATATTTGTCTCGCAGATTGGTTTTGTTGTATGAAAGGGTTTTCCATCCATTTATGTGAAGGTGTCCCAATGAGGTTTTGTGAAGTATATGAAGTTGTTTCTTGAAGATGGATGGTAGGTGTAATCGTCATGGTACTTTGCAAATGACTAGGTAACATGACTCTTGTTTAACTTTTAAATTGTCTTGAAGTTGTAGTGGTATTGTCTGTTTTTTCAACAACATGGTTAATAAGATGACTTGACAGTCATTGATCTACATTGGTGGTGGTAGATGTATGTGGAGGGTCAAACAGTGGTCGGACAAACTTAATTTTTTCATAAAGATACTGACCTGATGGAGCTCTCCATATAGGATGAACATGAGTTTGTTGTGGATATACCATTTTGGTAGAAATGACAGGGGTACTATATTATTCGTTGGAATTTTGTTTTTGTGGTTCCATGTCTAGTTGATCATATGGTCATTATGGTAGGATATAGGGATCTTCTACTACAATTTTACCCAAGGAGCCTAATCAGATAAGGAGTGGATCATAAGGAATTTCCAAAGTTTGTTTTGCATGAAGGGTGGAACCTTCCTGAAGAAGAACTAAATCTCTCTCAATATTTTCTATCAAAGGAGTGGTGACACTCCCTACATCTGAATAGTTTTCGACCTCTTCATGGTAAGTGTCCTCAGGTGAGTTAGGAGGTATGGGTTTGTAGGATTTTGGAGGAAACCCTTTAACATAACGTAATCTAAAGAGACCTTCATTGGCCATAGTACCCATTTTAAGGAAAACTAAAGTAAACAAACAACATTCCCTAAGAAATCTAGAAAAATAACAATAAAAAAAATGTCTTCTCTCAATGCATGTGCTAGTTGGTGATGAAATCTAACATCATGTGATCAAATTGATAAGGGGATAGGATATGAGAGGGTGGACCAGTTACATTAGTTTCCTACTTAATATACTTATACCTTCATGCAAGTTCCCTCATGGTTTTACCCATAGGTTACCCCTCAAGGATCCCGAGTGAGATTGATCAATGTCTGTTCCAAGTAAANCACCTCATGTAAAGACCCTGAATATTATGGCCACTAAGGATACCAACTTGCATTCATCCTTTGGGAAGGTACAGTCGACAGTAGAGTCCGAACATATGGGCAACATATCAAGTCTGAAATTCTTCAAGAGAACTCAGGACAAATGGACTGGTAAACTCTGGAGGACCCCGAATGAATTTGGAATTCATGAATCCTTGAGACCAAATGAAAACAAATGAACCTCAAGATGAACCCTCAATATAAAATCATACCACTACGATTGGTTAAGCCTCAGAGGGATAATATACACTGCTCCTACACACAACTTCATGTTTAACCCCTGTCTTAGAGGGGGATAGAAGTTATGCTTATACGAAGGTTGGATTTTCTCTCCCTTTAAAAATATTCTAAGTTTGACTTGAATTCTCTGGATATTTACTCTCACAACCTATTCCAAAGTGCTAGTCCTAGGTTATTGTTGGTGTAAATATCCAAAAAATAAAAGTTTCTAGTTCAATTTTAATTAGTTTATTTTTGTGGTTTTTTGTTACACAAGGGTGAATGCTAGTGAAACTAATGATGATGTTTGAAACTTGACTCCAAAAAGAGGTAAAAAGAATGATATGAAAACTTTATTTTCAATTAACTTTTAGCTACGGGAAGGAGAAGAGTTTATTTTCTTTCGTCACTAACAAACACTCAAGAATGCAAAATTTTATGTTATTCTGTTCTCAAACAAGAATTAAGACAATTGACAAATTATAAAGAAGACATTTTTAATATCCAAAACCAATGCATACAAATACTTCTTTGTTTGATTATGGATGCAAACTAAGATGTTCCTCTAATTCTTTGTTGTTTCACTAATAATGAAAAAGGTTCACTATTTTGATTTGAAAAAGTAAGAATCAAAAAGCACAGAAACAAAGACACTCTCAGTAGTAAACAATAGACCGAAAGAAAAATAACTACAAAGCTATTCACTCAAAGAAAAACACTACGAAACCAAAAGTCACATTTTATCATCTTCAATAATTAATTGAAGGATCAATGATAAAGAAAAAAAATGATCTGTGCTTGATGATCTTCCCTATGAAAACCTCCAATTAATCAGATAATCAAGAAGAGTGGAAAAAAGAAACCAATTTTGAGAGAGAATGGTTTATTTTTCAATAAGTAAAGACAATAAAAATTGAATAAGGTCTAATAAGAACGAAAGGTAGGAAGTTTGAGTCAAACATAAGACAATATTAGACAGAGTAAGACCTGAGTTAGAGAAAGAGATCCAAAGACTATACCCAACAAGCAAGAAATCCTAAAATTTCCCAAAGAAAGGAAAATCACTACTCTCGTAACCAAAGTACTAGAATGCTACAACACTCCCTAGTAGACTCTAGGGGAGCATTGATTAAGTAACATCATTATGAACTAAATTGGATAGGAGTGCTAGTTCTAGGGAAAGTTTGAGCGAAAGGATAAAAAATACAAGCAACTCAGAAAAAATCAGTAAGAGGCTCTGTGAGACAATTTAGAAAACACAAAAGAGATGTAAAAACATATTAAATAATAATATAGGGTCTAATTATAGACAAAGGTCATGGAAAAACAAAGGAATGATCAAACTGAAAATCTGTTCCCCATTGGAGTCGCCAATTTTTTTTATGGAAATATTCCCCTATGGAGAGGTCAACTTTCCCTCTGATTACTGACCCTTATACCAATACAGAAAAAAAAATTGGGAGACTACCATTCCTATAAATGCATTTTTGTTATTGAAAAAGGGAGGAGGAGATAAACTGGAATGTACTCTATTTGTGACATTTTTCCCAGTTGTTCCTACCTGCAAGCTTGATCCAATTCCTGGCACAAATCAATACCTACAATGAACAACAAGAAACAATTGAATTCCTTCTACTCTAATGGATTAGGCAAATAAAATCCATCTATAAAAATCAAATTAAACATAGACAAGAACATGAAACCAGATACTTGAAGGAAATAAGCTAAGTATATTAGATGAGAACTTCAAGAAGAAACTTACAATCTTCAGATGATGTTGCAACAACCTCTCCAAGTCCTCCTCGTCCAACCCTTGCTGGAAATATCCACAGTCAAAACAAAAATTCTTTGTTTATTTTCTCCTCTTTTTTCTTTACCATTTGAATGCCTCCATTTATAGGCTTTGAGAGGCTCAAAATACTTGGGTATATATGGTATTAGTTGAGGATATGGCTCAAATACTTGTGATATGTTCCTTAGATGCAACCCTAGAATTAGATTCCAACCAAACCAACTCGATCCATCCATATTTGTATTTAGAAGAAAATGGGACTTCTTCCAAGATTTCTTCAACCAACTCAGTGCTCCCTTAGAATGGGAATCATAGCACTACAATGATCCCCCTGAGATAGACAAGGAGCACTAGCACTCCTTGTGTATGAACAGAGGAGCGTTGGTCTTCCAAAAGGTTACCAAGATGAATAATTCCCTAGAAGAACATTTGTTCCAATAATGAGATGATGGGGATTCTTCTTCTAACATGTTTTAGGGGTTGTATCAAGTTTTTTCATGGTGTCGTTCATCATGGATCAATTAGGGAAAGAGGATTTGATACTTACAACACTTGAGACAAAAGTATGACATTTATGACAATGAGAATGCGACACCGTCAAAGTGAGGAATTTTGATTTGTAACAATAGGAAAAGGAATATTCTCCCTTAACTATAAGATACTTAATAATGACTAATAAACATAGGGAAAACCTTAGGAAAGATAAATCCTAGGTGTGTGTGAAGTATATCCAGCACATGTCTAGGGAATAGTACTGACTTTATGGATCTACCATCAGCAAGTAGGGTCATTTGAAACCTTTCATTTCATTCCTACACTTCATTCCTCTTCAATACTTCGTAATATTGTCACTTCTTTCCCAATTTTCATTAGATAAGAAGCTGGTAGAAAGGACAAGATGGCATGAATCGTGTATCGCACTTCATTTTACATTACGAAAATGATTTATTTGAATCACCTTGGCTTAAACAACATATGGTGGCAGTGCACGTCTCGTATAAAAAATCTTTGCAGTAAAGGTTATTTCCTAATATGAAACAAAAATGCTCGACTTGAATTATATTTCATTTTTCCTCACACGTGTAATTCTGGTTCAAAAATTCCAAGTGTAATGAATATGGTATTTGATGAGTTTCGTAATGCTTGTTTACTATTTCAAAATACATTATGTATTCAAGGATTACTTATGAGTCATAGAATGGATATTAATAAGAAGTTGGATACTGAGAAGATAATGGAAAGATTGAGAATACAGATAATTGTTTGGCTCACATAACACCATATGTAATAATTATTTATACATACACACTGTTGTTAACAACTTACACAGTGTGAATGATGGATGAGCTTGTATCACTCAATTTCTAAATTGATGCGCAAATTGGAGACATACTTCATATCTCAACAATTCAAAAGAGATTGAAGGGCTGCCTTAGATATCACAAATGAGTAAAAAATGTACGAGAATGATTAATACAAATCTTGGATATACCAAATGCGTGGAGCACAGAGTGATAATAGGAAGTGTAATAAGAAGATTTTTCTTTACAATTTTTTTTTTTTTTTAATTCAATAAAAAATAAAAAAAATTGGTTGAAATTTTTAGTTGAATGTAAACTAATTACATTCTTATATTAATACGATGATTCTGAATCTCTCCAATAATTCTTTACTTGCCAAATTTCAACAAACTCAAACCCTTTAAATTTTTGTGTAATTTGTTGTCTTTTTAATTCAATAAAAAAATTGGTTGAAATGTTTAATGAGATATAAACTGTGATTTAAAAAATTACAAATTACATTCTTATACTAATTTGAGGATTCTCAATCTACCCAACAATTCTTCATCTGCCAAATTTTAACAGACTCAAGGTGATGCTAGAAAATCTAGCTACCCACTATTGTTGGGCCAGATAATGTTGGAAATTGTAATTACAAGTCGGTGAGATCATTACATCTCCTTCGATTTGTCTATTAGTCAACTTGTCAGTTAGTTGAAATGTCAGTCAGACAGTTTGAATGTCTGTAAGTGAAAATTCGCACATTTAATCAAAATTCAGTCGGAAAGTAGGAAGTTATAAATGGAGCCGATCTTTATCTTCTTGGTTTTAATTAAGTGTTTGAAGAGTCAATCGACTTAATGACAATGTTTAATGCTGAGTGACTCTTACCTTCTGTAGGAAGTCTAAGTCAGTTTCTATATAAGTCTGAGTATCTTAGTTAGCCGACGATGTTGAAGAGAAGTAGTTGATTAGTAGATAAGAAGCATAGAGGTAGAGAGAACCGACAACAACTGAAGAATTGATACAATAAGTCATTAGAGCCAAATCTCATATATTTTCATTGTATTTTGTATTTTCTCACAATGCCGAACTTTATTAATACCAAGTTTTGTGTATTGAAAAAGTTTTTTTATTATTTATGAGTTTATATGCTAAGCATAGCATTGTATTACTTCAGATTCATAAATCCTTTCATTAAGTGTCTATATTCACAATGTGAAACAAACTAAGAAGTCTGTGTACTACGCAGTGGTCTTGAGAACTTTGTCTTGTAGCATGTTTGGTGCACAATATTTTAAACTACATTGTAGAGAGTAGACTTCACGCACCATGGACCCAACGTAGTCAATCTCAATATCTGGTATCACAAAAGGTTCGATCAGAACAAATTTATCAAAGTAGAAACTTTGTTGAAAGTGAAATATGGATTCTACCTCAAATCTTTAACCTCCCACTTTTATAGGAAAGAATTATGAGATGTGGTCCTGTACCATGAAGGCTTTGTTCCGGGATCAATATGTATGGTAAATAATCAAGAATGGATATGTGGAACCAGTATATCAGGAAGCATACAATTCCCTCACACAAGCTAAGAGATGTGTCTTGAAATATCAAAGAAAGAATGATGGAAAGGTGTTGTTTTACATACATCAAGCGATGCATGAGATCATATTTTCAAGAGTTTCATCAACAAAGAAAGCCAATGAAGAATGGGAGGTATTACAAACTTATTATCATGGTATGGACAAAGCAAAGACTGTAAAATTGCACATTCTTAGAAGAGATTTTGAAACCATGTCAATGAAAGATTCACACACAGTCGATTCATTCTACATAAACGTCATGGGACTGATAAATCAATTAAGTCTCATGGTGAAACCATAGAAGATAGAAAATTTGCTGAGAAGATGCTTGGGATTCTTCCTCCTAAGTTTGATACCCGTGTTGTGACTCTAGAAGAGAGAAAATACTTGATTCAGTTCAGTCTAGATGAACTGCAAGCTTCCATCATCAATCATGAACATAGATTGAATAGATCAAGTATGTCATTGAAGAAAGTCTTTTCCGTGCAATCATATATAAGTCGTGGAAGAGGAAGGGGGAGATATAACTCTAGATGAAGAAGAAGAATTTCTAACAAAAGTTGATGTAGTAGCAATCTTGGAGAAACTGGTGGAAGAGGTCAAAACCCAAGTACCAGCTAGTCAAGTTGTCAAAGAACTAACAAATCAAAGATTCAATTTCATTACTGTAAAAAGTATGGACATTATGCATATGAGTCCAGGAAGAGAGAGCATAATCAGAGAAAGAAAAGTCAATATCAGTCACACAATACAAATAACCAAACTCACCCTATGTTTATGGAACTCATTTTAGTTGTTCCTAGCGTAGTAGAAATGCCTAATATAGTGTCACTAGTTGAATGCAATGTTTCTCAAGCAAGTCCACATGACATATGGTACTTAGATTCAGGGTGTAGTAACCATATGACAAGAAACATAGAATTGTTTTCTAGTTTGGATGAGTCATTCCAAACCAAGGTTAGACTTCAAACAAATATCCATGTCACTATGTTAGGGAAAGGCAGTATAAACATTTTAACCAGACAAGGAGAACATAATTTTATGTCTAATGTATATTATGTTTCTGGTATGAAGAATAATCTTATGAGTATAGGTTAACTGTTACAAAAAGGATATAGAATCCACATGGAAGATAATCATTGTGTGATCATGGATAAATTCTCAAGATATCTTCTTATTGCAAAAATCTAGATGACAAATAACAAGATGTTCCCATTGACATTAAATCTAGTCAAGAAGAAGAATGCAACACAAACTATTGTTAAAGGAAAAATTTCATAGTCAGACACTGCATTTACAACAGAAAGTGTGTGCAGTATCAAGAAAGGAGAAAATGGCGCAGAGATAAAGGCAACATTCCAATCTAAAATACAGGATGATTCCTAGTTATGGCATTTCATATTTGGACATTTGAACTTTGGAGGTATGAAGCTACTACACACAAAGGATATGGTAGAATCCTTACCATTGATTGAAAAACTAGAAAGGATATGTGAAGGCTACATATTTGGAAAGCATCACAGAGAATCATTTCTAGTTGGAAAGTCTTACAGAGAAAAAGATACACTGGAAATAGTACACTTAGACATTTGTGGACCAATGCAAACTCCATCTATAGGAGGCCGTACTTATTTTCTAACATTAATTGATGATTTCTCAATAAAGACATGGATTTATTCACTAAAGCATAAATCTGACACAGTGGGTTGTTTTCAGTAGTTTAAATCACTTGTCAAGAAACACAATGGTTTTTACATCAAGTGTCTAAGAATGAACAGAGGAGGAGAATACATTTCAAGATAATTTCAGAACTTTTGTAAAGTTCATGGAAACTACAAGAATTTTACTGTGCGATACACACCACAACAAAATGGTGTCACAGAAAGAAAGAGTAGAATCATCATGGAAATGGTGCACAGTATGTTGACAGCCAAACATTTTTCAAATGAGTATTGGGCTGAGGTAGTAGCAACTACAATATAAATCTTGAAAATATGTCTGAAAAAGAGTGTGAAGATTCAAAGCATAATGTGTCTCACTTAAAGTTTTTGGTTGCGTCTCATACAAACATGTTCCAAATGAACTGAGAAGGAAGCTAGACAACAAAGGACATAACTGTATATCTATCGGGTATTTTGAATAGACAAAATTATACAAGTTGTATGACCCTGTCGCAAGAAAATTCATAATCAACCACGATGTTCAACTCCTGGACAATGAAGCATGGGATGGAACCATAGAAAAGACAGTATAAATTGTTGACACAATGGAGCATGATGATACAAAATATGAAGTGGTTCATACACCATGCACAATTCATTGTGCAATTCCATCTACACCCAGCACTGCGACGCAAATTACCATGAAAAATACTCCAGTAATAATAGTAGATGCGTTGTCTACACCTAGAGTGCAACAAACACCAAAAATAAGTTTTAGTAGTTCAACATCTCTAGATCCAACTTTAGCAAGTATGTTACCAAGAAAGACAAGAAGTCTGTGTGACATCTATAATGAGGACGCAACAAATTCATTTTCAATTTTTTCTATGTTTTCGAAAATAGATGATCCATTAGCCTTTGAAGAATCAGAGAAAGATGATGTATGGTCATAATCCATGGATGAATAAATCATATGAATAGAGAACAATAAAACATGGAATTTGGTTGATTTACCGGAAGAAAATGATGTTATAAGTGTCAAGTGGATTTATCAAACCAAGAAATATGTAGAAGGAAATGTAAATTAGTACAAGGAAAGGTTAGTTGCAAGAGGCTTTACACAACAACCTGGAATTGATGAAAATGAAACATTTGCACCAGTGGCGTTCATGGACACAGTCAGAATCGTGTGAGCTATTTTCGTGCAGTGGAAATGGCGAGTTTATCAGATGGATGTAAAGCCATCATTATTGAATGGAAACTTATAAGAAGTATATATGGAACAACCATAAGGTTATGAGGTTCCAGTACAAGAAGAAAAAGTATACATATTGAAGAAAGAACTATATCGATTAAAGCAATATCTGAGAGCTTGGTACAATCGCATAGATTCCTATCTCACACATAATGGATTTCAGAGAAGTGAAAATGAGTCAACATCGTACATCAAATCAAATAAGCAAGTTATTGTGTTAAGTGTTTGTTTATATGTGGATAATTTGATATTTAAAGGTTATTTTGGCATAGAATAATTCAAGAGAGTCATGCAGAATGAATTTGAAATGACTGATTTGGGGCTTATGACATAATTTCTTGCAATAGAAGTGCACTAGTACAAAATTGGTATATTTATCTCATAGTCCAAGCATGTGCATGAAATATTGAAAAAAATCGATATGGTGAATTGAAAAGAAACACCGACACCTATCATAACAGGTTTGAAACTAAGAAAGGAACATAAAGGGTCCAAGGTGGATCCCTCACTTTTTAAAAGACAGGTAGGTAGTCTTATGTATCGAAAAATGAAAAGACCTCACATTATGTATGGAGTGAGATTAATTTCAAGGTTCATGGAAACTCCAAAAGAATCACATTGGAAGGAAGGAAAGAGAATCCTGAGATATGTGAATGGAACAAAAGATTTTGGCATTAATTACTCCACTTCAGAAGATTTCAGACCCACCGGATACATTGACACTGATTGTGGAGGTAGCATAGATGATAGAAAAAAACACCTTAGCGTACACTTTTCATTTTGAAACACGTATGGTATCATGGGAATCAAGGAAGTGGCCCATATTGACACTTTCTTTAGCATAAGTAGAGTACATCGCAGATACAAGCACAACTTTCCAAGCAATATGGATGATAAGGATGTTAAGAGATTTGTTGCAGGAACAACAAGAACCGACAAAATTTTTCTGTTACAACAGTTCAGCCATGATTTTATCAAAAAATCAGGTGTTTCAGAAGAAAACCAAGAACATTGATACAAGGTATCATTTCATATTGGTGAATAACAAAGATATTTGTTTAGAATTTTGCAGATCAAAAGAACAAATTGCAGATATTTTTACAAAGGCTTTAGCAAGAGATGCATTTCACCATATCTCCAGTAATCTGGGAGTTCGTGCACTAACAAATGAGTGAGAGTAAAATGAAAAACTCAATTTTTTTATGTAATTTTCTTTTGTAATCCCACCTACTTAGAATTAAGGGGGGGTGTTGGAAATTGTAATTACAAGTCGATGAGATCTTTACATCTCCGCCGATTTGTCTGTCAGTCAACTTGTCAGTGAGTCAAAATGTGACAGTTTAGTCTGTAACTGAAAAGTTTGTTTACTGTTGAGTTAGTCTTAGCTTCTGTAGGAAGTCCAAGTTAGTGTCTATATAAGTCCAAGTCTCTTAGCTAGTCAATGATGCTGAAGAGAAGCAATTGAAGCTTAGAGAAGAAGAAGAGAGGTAGCCAGAACCAACATTAGCTGAAGAATTGGCAGAAAAATTCATCAAGTTTTGTGTATTGAAAAAGTTTCTTTCTTATTTCTGAGTTTATGTGTTAATCATATCATTGTTTTATTCTGCATTCATAAATCTTTTCATTAAGTGTATATATTCACAGCTCACAACAAACTCAGCAGTCTGGTGCAGTGGTCTTGAGAACTCTTTCGCGTAGCGCGTTTGGTGCAAAGTATTTTAAATTGCATTCGATTGCGCGCACCATCGTCGATCTCGAGACATAATACCGTATTCAATTCAAAAAGCATTCCATGATTAAATGTTCAATGGACAATAATTCGATGGTCAATTATCTAAAATATTTTGAAATGTGTCATATTGAAAACGTCGTTAGTATACCTGCAATTATAGATCCACTGGAATAAAAGAGCGAATTCATAAAGGAAGAGGATAAATGCATGCTAAATTTCGATAAAATGCATCCAGTTTTGGAAAACATTTTACTAAAAATTTGGTCGTTAATTTATTGACATTCGCCCAGTCAATTTATTCAAACTTAGATATCGATGCTTGATTTATGGCATCTCCTTATCAATATATGAACTAGTTTATTTTACTATAAAAGAAGTTATTGTAAATATGTAGTTTGTATAGAAATTGTTTTTACTAGATTCCAAAAACAAGTCATTGTAAATATGTATTTTGGATGACATATTTTCTGACCTCCACTTTGATGAAACCCATCAACATAAGTCCAAGATTAAATCCTTTAATTCAAAATCCCTGGAATTATTTTGTGATATAAAAAATCTATTAAAAAAATATGGCATAACTCATATGGCTGCAGAAACTATCCACCATGCAGGAGCATTGGGCTCCCGCATGGTGCCAGTGCCATACCATGCCATCCATTCAGGTAACTTTTCCTACCTCTTCTCCCTTGTTAGGTTCCGACAACGAATTTCAGCCCATTCTGAATCGAAACGCCATCTTTGTTTTCTTTACTCTCGTCGTTTGCGGATGGTTGCAATCCAATACCCAGAGACCTGCTATCATTAAACACTGTTAGTTCAGTAAGCGTCCGCGGACAGTCCTGTTAATCCTGAGGCGACTGCAACATCCTGTAAATTTGAATTTGAATATGAGCATTTGAATATGAGCGCGCCCATTATAGTCTCTTCCTAGTTTTAATGGAAAATGCCCCCTCACTGCATCCATTTGAATTTGAATTTTGATGATCCGCCTCATTATCAGAAACTTGTTATGCAATTTTTTATGCTATCCATGTTGTTGAACATATAGTTTACTCATTCATAATAAGATCTTGGTCAAGATCGATTCCCAACATGATTATACGATTCTCTTCTTCAACCCCTACAACGCGTTGAAAGAAAATCAAAGTCGTTGTATGGAACAATGCAAGGTAGGCACACCCCCATCTCGGCCATAAACCGCATGTGGTTTGATTTCGGTTCGAAAAATTCGTTAGACAACGCTTGAGAATTTGAACAGAAGAAAGGCAAGCAAGGAGAGAGGTATTATCATGATTGATCACCATGCGCAGACAATTGTGGTGTGGAAAGGGCATAGGGTGACCACATTCTTGCAAATTGGGGATGTTATTGGCACGTGGATGTTATTGGAACGACCAATGATTCTTTCTTATCTGTACAGATTCAAAGAGAACATGGATAAAGGTTTTATTTTGAGGAAAATCTAACGTTGGCTGATTAATGGTGAGACAAGTAATGCTTTTATCATTTTTAATGATTTGTTATTTTTAATGTTTTCTTTGAATTATTTTTTGATATGGTGGAATAATATTTTGTTAATAGAGTCAAGAGCAGGTGAGACAAATAGGAGGTATCGAAGGGGAGTTGGTGGTGGGGGGTTTGCTACCATATAAGAGAGTAATGAAATCGATGTTGTTCGTGGGAAAGATAGGGGAGATGAACTGGCAGGAGGAGCCCTGTGTATAAAATTTTCTATGGGAATGGAACCCATTTGCAGCCAGGCCTATGGCTCTAAACAGTGGTCTCTAATGGGTGTAACACTATAGCAAATGATCATGATCCTTCTTTGTGAAGGAATCTATGGCAGCGTTGAAGGTCGGTCATACACACGGTAAATCATGGATGGTATCAAGGGATATTTATTTAGTATCATTGGCATTCAAAGAATGTTCTGGGTCTAATGGATATGAAATCCTATTTTGAATCCCTGTTATGGGACTAATGCTATGGTCTAATGAATGACAACATGGAGGTATTGAAAATATGAAGTTTTCTTGCTTGTCTAATGGTTGCGCAAATGAATACAGTTCTATTAAATATTTTAGCTCGGATAGGAGACCGGATTATCATAGTTCCCATTTCGAATTTTGTAAAAAAATAAAAATTCTAAACTTCTTATACACATATAACTATCCAATCACAATCTGTCTTTCCAGTTAATTTGTGTAATCAAACCAGAAAATAAAGTAATTAAACATA
The DNA here is from genome assembly GCA_010110895.2 of Picea sitchensis. NCBI lineage: Eukaryota > Viridiplantae > Streptophyta > Pinopsida > Pinales > Pinaceae > Picea > Picea sitchensis. The sequence continues at coordinate 22,553 of SNQJ01S0016202.1, forward strand.
AGAAAATATACTAGCATTGTCAATGGAAGTAGGTTTTAATATTTTATTTCCCTCTATTTTGACATCGCTGTTTTGTGGAATACGCTGTCACTTCGATTTAAAGCGGCCTTTTTTTAAGTTAGAGATTTTCTAATAAAATATTGGTTTTATAATATTTTATAAGCATTTATTTACTAGGTTTAGATGGTATTTGTAATTAATTTTTTCATATAAATAGTTGCATTAGTTAGAAGGNTTCGATTTAAAGCGGCCTTTTTTTAAGTTAGAGATTTTCTAATAAAATATTGGTTTTATAATATTTTATAAGCATTTATTTACTAGGTTTAGATGGTATTTGTAATTAATTTTTTCATATAAATAGTTGCATTAGTTAGAAGGATTTAAATGGGGAAATGAATTGAGTCAATCTTTTAAGTATTTTTCAAAATTATTTATTAACACGTCTTTTCTTTTCATGGAAATTATTGTTTTTCTTTTAATTTGTCTCCATCTATGAAGACTAAGGGGTTATTTGAAATCATAGATTGTGATCCATTTCCCAACTCTACATTGTCAACTTGAATCTTATAAAGTTCCATTGAAGTTCATCATTTCTTTATTGTCAATCACTTTGTTATCAAAAGGAATAAGAAAAAATACAAATGGTGGAAAAGGAAGCAGAAACATGGATGCATGATGCACTCTCCAAACATCTTTTATCTCATTTTTAGAAAATGTCTCTAAAATAATTATTAGGCATTTCTCCTCATTTTAATAAAATGTCTCCAAAATAATTATTTATCCTTTCTCCTAGCTTTAACAAAATGTCCTCATAATAATTCATTATATCCTTAGACATGTTATCAAACTATTATTTTCAAAATAAATGGGCATCAATTACAATTTTTGGAACATCATTCTCTATCAAAAAGTTGGTATATATATATTTCCAATTAATGTTGTACCATTTAAAACTTGGTATATGTAAATTTCCAATAAATTGTATAATGTTTATAGATAATTTTAAATTGGTGTAGACATTTTTTTGGATACTATGCCAAATAAAATTTTAAATATTATTATAAAATATTTTGAGGGCATATTTTATTTTTACTTATGATTAAAATATGATATTAGAAGTGTAAGTTTTAAATATTGAAATGATAACGTAAGTTATAAATAAAAATGAACACATGATGAAGTTAGATGAAACATAAATCCATATTAACCCTTATCTATCAAGCGCTATACTTAGAGTTTCCCATGTCATCTAGTACTTAACCTAGTACTTAACCTATTTATTTGTAGAATTCCAACCTACTATAACCCTAGGATATGTAATTTCTGCATGTATAGATTTGAGTTATGTTTCACAAGTTTCTTTTGTTAAATAAGTCAATGAATTGAATTCTACATACAATGAAAATATTAAAAAAGAAACAAAATAATATGAGAAAACTTCATTTGAAATTATCAACTTTACAAAAACTAAAATCAATGCATGAAATATTAAAAACAATGAATTGAAATTAGTTTTGTAAATGGTAGAAATACTAGAATAAATACACTATCAATTTTATATATTGTATGCCTATAACATCAACCACATAAACCTTCTTAGATTTTACATTTAAGATTAATTTGTTTATATATACCTATTATATACAGGATACAATAATTATACAGGATAACAATAATTACGTGAAAAGTTTATTTAAATAACATTTTTTTTAAATCCCAAAAAACAGAGGTGAAATCAATATTCATTATATATTTAAAACATATATTTATATGATAACAAAACTAATAGAGGCCTATTCTTCAATGCTACACATGCGCATAGTATATTTTTCTTGGGTTTGAGAGGAAAATATGTATTTAATTAATAAAAAATTCCTTAAACTCCCATCATTCAATTAACATTCATAAGGACATATATCATGAGGCTACTAGTGCATTTAAAAAAAATATTAATATTCATTATGTAGAAGATTTTTTTTTTAATTTTAAATAGATAATTATAAATATAGCGATATGAGTAGATAAAAACTTATTAAAATGGTTATTAAGGCTATGATGCATATGTATTTCATTGGCAAGTTTTCTAAGTGACAATAATGCTTATATTTAGTGGAGATTGCATATAATACCAATCATCATATATTATTGGAAATAAATCTATTAATTGAGGCTTTTGCATGAAGAAAAATGAAACACTTCAATAATCTAGGAAAAAATATGAAGTAAGATCACACTTTCTTAATAAATATGGACATGATTTTAACCATGCACATCACTAGGATTTAAACTTGACGGAATCAACCGGAGAGTTCCAAATCAAGCCCTTATGCATCACTAACAAGAATGTGACCAAGCTCAAGAATTGAGCAAATAAATAGGTCAAGCTCTAATGAAAACATCACACACAAGATTGAGAAACTTTGGATATGAAGAATGATATGACTGGAGGAGTATACATTTGTGTTTATATTTTTTGTTTGTACTAAGTCTAGTGATATTCCAAGAAACAGGGTAATTTAGTAATCCATTTTTTACTCATACCATGTACATATGTTTAAATATTGTACGTACATGTATATGTTTCTTGGATATGAAACAATGTGAAATTTGTATTAATAACATGCATAAAATATATTTTTCCATAAGTGATGTGATGAAAAAAGTTCCTAATCCCACATCCAAGTCCCCACTATTAAATAACTAGTTACCTAAATTATTTTTTTAATTCAAAGTGGACATAAAATTGTGATTCCATCACAATGTAACGATAAAATGCATGCTAATATACAATGAATATAAAATGGTTTTTAGGAATAAGAAGGAACTAATATTTGGACCATGGTTAAAGCGGTATGCCACCTATTCTAGGTATAGCTGGATAAATTATTGTTTTATAATTTTAAAGGTGCCAAAAAAAGATTTGGAAATGATTTTAGGACCTCATATTCCCATATATATCACTGCATATTCCTCATTTTGTTTTTCTTGAAATGTTTTCTTCTTTTTAATACTTATTTTTACCTCTCTACTTTCATCATTAAAATTTTCATGTTTATTTAAGCTAGATATGTAAATATTCGCCTCATCATTATGAGTGTGAGCGGATGGGAGGAATAATTTTGAGAGGCGATAAATATCTTATGTCAGGTCTTGATCTTTATGAAGCTAAATTATCATTAATATTGATTTTTATGAAGCTAAATTATCATTAATATTGATTTTTTTTTCTAATTGAGCAAAGATTCTATGGATTTGGAACTATATTAGAATTGTAACCTTAGTTGGGATTCTCGTAAAAATTTATCCACATAATGGTGAGAAGGATGATCATGGAATGATCAAGATAATGGAGTATTAATAAAAAAGAGGTACTTGTGAACAAACATTACTTTTTTAAACTTACATCTTTATAAACAATTTTGAGTTCTTGTTTATTATTACTTTTTTAAATTAGATGTTATAACACTATTTTTTGAATTTATGGAAAAGGAAATCAATAAGTAAACCACTACCATTCTCGTTTCATGGCACAACCTTGAAATGCTATGTGGATTCCATTCCAAATGTTCATGTGTTGAATATATAAGTTTTCCTTTAATGTTTTTTTATCAAGTACTTCACAATCCAAACATTTATTTTGATTCATAATTTATTATTGTCTTTTACAATGTATCTCACAATGATTGGTTGTAATGGATGAAATTCATTTTGTATTTTCATTTATTCAAGGATTTTGAATATTTGCAGGTTTTTGTGTAATTCAGTTTGAACTCGATACATTTTTAATTAGAGGAGATGAGAAGAAGACGGAGATCCCATGATAGACATCAACAATCAATCACAAATGATTCACACAAGTCAATCGTGGGACCCCATCGAGTTTAAACCCTTGAATATGCGCTTTAAACCATAGTCGTTGGATTAGAGGGATGAGAGATATCTCTAGTTGATATTTCTTAGTAATCTGGGGAGGGAGTTTGTCACATCAGGCTAACTAGGCCTCCAGACCAACAAAGTTCCCAAAGACCTCATTCCTTCCCTTTTACCTACATGATGATTGGTTGGGAAATCTTTTAGGATTGGGTTCTAGACCATTTCCCTTGAGAATGTATCAATGGGATGGAATATGGGGCATGTGACAATGACATCAGGAGGGCATCAGTCGAGCCAATAGGAATTGAACATGTGTTAAAGTTGTATTGGAGGGGATCTCGTACACCCCTGGTGATGTGTAATTCCACGTTAGTCCATGTGTCATGTTGTGGTTGGTACATCTTTCATGTTGTAGTTAGCCCATGTTTCAAACATATGAAGAGTTATGTATCAAGTCATGGAATTGTGCCACATCATCTTAGTGTCTGGTCATGATACAAGGTGTCACGTGAAGTGGAATGCCATGATAGGACCACGTGTCCTTGGCTCTATATGGATCATTGGAGTGGGCATCAAAGGGTGAGTTTTTATGAATTAACTCATGGGGGGGAGCACGTTCGGTGAGCTCCTTGCTTAGTGGGGTAAAGTTCCAAGTGGAGCGTGGAGTTCAATAGGTTTAGGTGTCGATGGGGGGGGTCTTTTCCTGGTTGGAGTATGTCTCGAGGATTGTTCCATTGGATATCCAACCACCGAACAATATTAGGTAATGTAAGTGTGTGAGATATATGGATTCCTAGTTCCCAGACAGGCATGTAACTCATGGAAGGTAAGTATGTGTACTGGTATATATATTGGATATGCCTAGTCTATAAATTGATTCAAAGGATTGATTAGTGCATGAATACAAGTTCATATAATTATCTAGGATGGTTAGAGGTGGGTTTGGGTAAATCACATGCTTGGATATTTTAAGTACCATATCTATTATAATAGTAGAAAATATAAATACTGCAAAAAATAATAGCGGAACAACAAAATGTAGAGAACCAAAACACCAAAATAATACCTTTATTTCTAGGAAGAAATGCTCACTTTTCTCTTCGATGGGTCAACCTATAGTAGAGAAGAGCTCTACTATAAGAATTCTCAAGAAAAATATTTAGTTTCCAAATATGACTCCAGACATTTGTTGACAACTTTAGTTTGGCCATCGGTCTAGGGATGATAGGCGTTGTTGATATGACCACTTTTGTATATGCACATATATTGATGACCACTTTTGTATATTCTCATAAATTGAATCCAACAAACTTTTGTATATGTGAAAATACAAAAGTCGACCACTTTCATATATGCTCATATACAGAATCCAACCACTTTTGTATATGTGCATATACAAAAGTGGTCGACTTTCATATATGCACATATACGAAAGACAATGACTTCTTTATGTGTGCATATATGGAAGGTGGATTATGTATATGCATCGACTTTTGTATATGTGCATATATTAAAGTATACCACTTCTGTGTACGTGTATATATGGAAGTCGACCACTTCTATATATGCACATATACGTAAGTGGTCGACTTACATATATGTGTATATACAAAATTTGACCACTTTCGTATATGAAAATTTATGGAAGTAGGAAGTGGGCAACTTTCATATATATATATGTGCATATACAAAAGTGGGAAGTGGCCAACTTTTGTATATGCGCATATACAAAAGTAGCTAGATTTTGTATACATTCCACTTTCGTATATGCACATATACAAAATCCACCTTCCATATATAATCATATATCGAAGTAGTCAAGTTTTGTATATATGGAAGTGGCTGACTTTTGTATTTTCACATATATAGAAGTCGCTTCCCTATATGCGCATATATAGAAGTGGTCGACTTTTGTGTATGCACATATACGAAATTATACCACTTTCATACATTTGGATATACAGAAGTGGTTAGCTTCTATATATGTGCATATACGAAAACGACCAACTTTTGTATACGTGCAAATATAGAAGCTGACCACTTATGTATATGTACACATACAAAATGTAACCGCTTATGTATATGTCCGTATATGGAAGCTGGTTTTCATATATGCACTGAATTCTGTATTTGTGCATATATGGAAGGTGGATTATGTATATTCACCAACTTTTGTATATGCGCATATACAAAAATGGTCGACTTCCATATATGCGCATATACGAAAGTGGTCAAATCTTATATATGTGCATATACTGAAGTGGATGACTTCTATATATGTGCATAGTAAATGAAAGTCTGTATGTATTGAAGTGGTCAAATTTTGTATATGTGCATACATAGAAGTCTATCGATTTTTGTATATGTGCATGTACCAAAGTCAACCACTTCCATATATACAAAAGCCACCTACTTCCGTATATGAACATATACAAGAGATGGATTCCTTATATATGCATTTACAAAAGTGGTCAACTTCCATATATGCATATATATGGAAGTGTATGGCTTCCATATATGTGCATATAATGAAGTGGATGGATTTTGTAAATAATCACAATAATCTAATTTTAAGTTCATAGCCAAGCTAGACACCAAATTGGTGTATGAGACCCTCTTGTTTGTGGGAAAAGGGAACCCCTCCACCTAGATATTTGACTGGTAAAGTCTACATAGGTATGCATACCCTATCCCCCTCTCGATTTGAACTTGTGACCTCTTAGAAGGAAACACATGTTCTTAAACATTAAGCTTACTTAGGATGTATATGTATATGCACATATATGGAATTTTATCACTTTCTTATTTGTGCATATACAAAAGTGGTCGATTTCCATATATGCCCATATACGAAAGTGGTCAACTTTTGTATATGCACATATATGAAATTCGTTGCATTTACATAAGGTGTCCCTTCCGCATCTGTGCATTTAAGGAAGTTGACCACTTTTGTAAATGCACATTTATGGAAGTTCGATTCTGTATATGCACATATATGGAAGCTGACTTCCATAAATGTAAATTTATGTAAGCCAACTTCTGTATGTATTCATTTAAAGAGGTTGAATTTTATATATGCATGATTCCATATATTTTTGTTTAGGGAAGTGATCAACTACAATAAATTCACATTTACGAAATATGACCATATACAAAAGATACTTTTGTATATGCACATATACAGAAGCTCACATTTATGGAAGCCAACTTCCATAAATGTGCATATACAAAAGTCACTTCCATAAATGTGCATATACAAAAGTCACTTCCATAAATGTGCATATATGGAATACACTTCTGTATATGAACATATACATAAGCACACATAAATGGAAGCCAACTTGCATAAATGCACATATATGAAAGTTTCATTCCATAAATGTACATTTATGGAAGGTGACTTCCATAAATACGTATTTACGAAAGGCGGCTTCCATATATGTGCATTTCTATAAGCTTTCCACTTTCATAACTATGCAATTATGGAAGTTGGATTCCATATATGCATATATATGAAAGCGTGCATATACAAAAGATGAGTGATGTAAATGCACATTTATGTAAGACAACTTCTATATATGCACATTTATAGACGTTGGAGTCTCTATATGCACTTATAGAAGTGGTCATCTTCTGTCAATATGCATACACAAAATCCACTTCGATAAACACGCATTTGTGGAAGCCCAATTACATAAATGCACATTTAAGGATGATGACTTTCCTATATGTGCATTTAAAAACAATGACCACTTTCATAAATATTCATTTAAGGAAGTTGACCACTTCCATATGTGCACATATACGAAATCAAACTTTTGTAAATGCACATATATAGAAGGCACGTCCATAAATGCACATTGACGAAATCCGACTTCCAAAAATGCACATTTATGAAAGGAATATTTTGTATATGTGAATTTATAGAAGCTAGTTATGGGTGTATTTAACTGTCTAATTAAATCATCCAAAACATAAATTTTCAACTAGAGGAAGTCCTTTTATTTCAAAGTTATTGTGCAAATTATATGGAGGCAACAAGTTTCAACTAACACTATTATCTAATCATGGAAATCAAATACTCGTTTTAGACTGAAATGAAACACATAGCTTGAAATAAAATCACTCTCACACTTGTTGAAATTTGAAATTAAATCACACTTTCATAAATGAAAATAAACTAATAACTAGATTCACACCGTAATTGCAGAAACTTAAATCACTCTTGTGGAATTGGAACTAGATTATGATTGCATGGATGGAAACTTAATCTAATTCACTGACTCTTCACATAAAAAAAATTAAATCACTCCATTAATATATGAGATGGACAAGAATTTGCTTTCAAAAATTTGAATTACTATTCTCTAGAATAATAGGTGAGAAGTTTATAAGTGATTGCAAATTGTGTATCAACAACAAAATCAAATGACATATCAAACACTTTGTAGCATCAAATTGAATCACTATGTAACAACAAAGTAATAGAAAATTGACAAAATATATATCTTACTAATATATATGACCAACAACTCCTTCAATGAAGTGGGCCCTTTCTTCTTATCAGAGTTCTAGAAGAAACTCAGATCTCACACCATTGACGCATGAAATTATTCGCAATGTTGCCACACTTTTATTAATTAGAATTCAAGAATTACAAAATAATGGATGGATCTATTCTATACAAACATAGTGACTAACTCTTCTTTGGATTGCATAGATTATTTATACATAAATCCAGTGAAATAATGATAATATCCAATTCCCAAATCCTTGGGTCGTTTAAACAAATTACTGAGTTTGAGAAACCGGTCGCAACATGAAAAATGGAAATTACACCTTTACAAAAATAGTAGTACCAATCAAACCATGGATTAATTTGGAAAATGTAAGATACTGCACTCAATTGGGTCCATTTTGCACAAAACCCATGTTCCATATTTTTGGGATTCACCTCCATTTGCTCAAAAATTACAAAGAAAAACCATATCTTCTTATCTTCCACATGTTTGACTGGGAGAGTTTGACCATGAGTTGGAGCTCACACATGCCACCTAGGTATGAATTGTAGATAATTAATCCATGTCATCAAGTCTCGGAACAAAGCCGATGTTGTGGATTTCCCACGTGGAGGTGTGCCACTATGCCAACCATGAGTGTTACAACGTTTGGAGTTGCAGTAAATATGAAAATGATTTTAATTGAGGAGTTGTGGTATGAACCATCATTAGTAAAATTATGCATAATAATATTTAATCTATTAAAAGTGAAGGAAAATTAGCATTACTTAACCACTAAAGCATAATTAAGCATAACATGACATTCTATGAGAAATTTTGGCAAATGGAATGATGGAGGAGCAAGAAGAGAAAGTAAAATGAATGGAATAGATATATGTAAATGGTAATAATAGTGACCTATCTATGGCCTAAGATCTCCTCCAAACTAAACATGTTGCATGTCCTCATGAAAACTAATACCAATATGAATGTTGCTTCCATTCTTCAATGCATGATAACCAAAATCATTTTGTTTTCCCTAAATGATGATGTCGATAGAATATGCACTTCTCTCCCAATAGAACCCTAAAACTTTTCAAACAATGGCTTCCAAAAATAGATTTTTATAGAAATTCATTGGAGTTTCAACAATTTAAAATAGGTCAAAGGAGGTCATGGTGCATACAATGAACGAGTAGAGGAAAGTTGCAACGAGTTGCACCAAGTTGAGACTTGCAACAATGTTCACAGTTGCAGTATTGCCACTGTTTGGAGTTGCAACACTGTCACTATTCAGAGTTGCAACATTGTTCAGAGTTGTAGCATTGTCATTGTTCGAAGTAGAAACATTGTTCAAAGTTGTAGCATTTTCATTGCTCGGAGTTGCAATAATGTTCATAGCTGTAGAACTGTCACTGTTAGGACTTACAACACTATTCAGAGTTGCAACACTGCCATTGTTCAGAACTGCAACACTGTTAAGATATTCAACATTTTCATTGTTCGGAGTTGGAACAAACTTCTTAGGCCATCTTCTCATAAACTATGAACTAGGTTTTGACGAAAGTTTTCAAGAATATTTTTACTATTCTAATGTTTCTCCACACGAAAAATCAAATCCATTTGATGCAGGAATATCAAGATATAAGAGAAATGGTTGAAGGTGATGATGTTGAATATCTCGAAAATTATGAACTGGGTTGGTGAGAACTTTTGCAAGGCGATTTATACTATTTTAATGTTTCTCCACACCAAATATCGAAGATACCCACATCCCATATTTTGTGAAAAAGACAAATTGGTTGTAGGTGACAGTGCATAATTTCTCAACATTTATGAACTGGGTTAGTGAAAAATTTTACAGGAATATTTTCACTAAATCCCAAAGCTTCTCCACACCAAAAATCAGAAATACCCACCTTATGGAACTTGAGAAAAAGACAAATTTGTTATAGGTGATGATGCCCATTTTTTGGAAAACTTGCATTGGATTGGGATGAAACTTACTAGCTTTTTTCATCATAATATTATGCATTTTCTGTCTAAAAATCACAAGAATCCAGTTCCCAGTTATAAGATATGGTCAAATCAAATTCTGCACTTTGTAATTTTCAAAGTTATTGTAGAAATGCTACACTTTCGTCAATGAAGGGGCTCATGATGCTTTGTAAATACTCAAAATGGATTTTGATGTTGGACACAACTATTCGCTCACTAAGAATTGATTAAATATTCTATATAATAGGGATGCTTCCATTTTCTTATGGAAAATCATTGTTGTAAAATCCATTGTTCCCATAGCATGGAGTGTAGAAGCCCTTCCTTTCTCCTCCTCCAAACTGAATATAGATATTTTCCTCATGCTGCATTGGATCCTTCTGATTTTTAATATATTGTAACTTGTCTTTCCGAAGCCTTTTAATGAATAAGGATTGAAGATCATAATTGATTTGTTCAAATAGGCTGCTACATGATAGATCACAAATGTTGCTATGCAATTCTAAGATCTCTGTAACAGAAAGTTATCATAAGCTATTGTACAAAACCCCATCTTTGCCACACTGCCCATTCTATATTTAATTTGAATGTGCAAATTGTTATTTCTTGAATATGGAGGGTGTATATATGATGCTCTTTGCTGCATTTTTTTTACCACTTATGGAATTTTTGTCACAAGAACCCCCATATAGAATAAGGAATGAGAAGCTAGCTAATGACTGTATCATTTTCCAAATACCAAGAGACTTGCATGCTTGTTGAAGATGGTTGCATGAATTTATAAAAATAAGAACTAATAAATGGATAATCCAAGCTAGGAAGGAAAAAATACTAAAAGAATGGATTTTTTACTGCCATGTTCTCATAAAATGTCAAACCCAACAAAATGTTGGAACATAAGTGATCATAATGATCATGAAGTGGAATATTTTGGAATAATACATCTCATAGGAACTGCAAGTCACAATATCAAATATTAGCTTGACCTTGCAAGATATAAACCAACATATGTAGAATACAAAGATCTTCAAATTAATTACCAAGAACATTTCCATCGTTAGTAGTTGGCCCATTCTTCTATGGGAAAGAACATAGTTTAGATATGTTTGTGGATCAACATAATGATAATGTTGGTAGCCAATAGTTTTCATGTGAATGGGTAAATTCCTAGTAACTGTAACCCATGAAAACTAATCCACATTAACATGATCCAGGAGAAGACAGTTGCAAACTTTGAGGTCTTATTCCCAAGAGCAAGAATTTGATATTCGTAAAAAAAAATGCTGTGGCTATCTATTGAAAAAAACCACAATGAAAGAATGCCCAAGATGATTACAAAAGTGGCAACAAGCCCATGGACATGGGCAGTGAGAAAATATGGAATAAAATCATTTTTTTTAAAGAATATGTAATGGAAAATCTGAAAATTCCAATGAGTTTTCCAGCCCTTCTTTAATACTCAGTCTTCCTGTGGAGAAAATAATGACATAAAATTTCTCTCATCTCTTTCCCACACGACAATGTTGTTAAGGAATATGCGTGAGTACTATGTAATTGTTGAGTTTGAAATATTCCCATAAAATGATTACTTAATGATTGTTTATCATTAACAATAATGAATTGGTTTTATTTCATACTCTTTGCAACTCATTTCACTAACTGATCTCCCAAGTCACATGAACTCTCCTATAGTATTGCCATCAAACTGTCATACTTCTAGAAGACATAAAAAATACCATACATCCATGCAAATATTATGAGAAAAAATACCATTGACAAATAGTAATAGAGCTCAATCAATCATGAAGAAAACATCATGATAGCAACAACAATTATCCTTCAAAATAATCCATTATATATATCAAATGCATTTTTAATATGCAAGAAATGATTTTGAATGCACATGCCATATGTAATGGATCTCAACATGATTTCCAATTTAATTTAACTTGGAAACTCTTAACAATTGTGTGGAAGTGAACCAATACATGCATCAATGGACCATCAACCAATTCATACCTCAAAGTGCATTTTCTTCCCTATTGTATGGAAACATATGCTCCTTCTATTATAGGTTATTGTATCCAGCCTCTTCCTTGCTTCCCACAGTTTCTTAATCTTGGACATGTGTAAAATGGGATACGTCTTAGGTTGTTGTTGGTTCTTGTGGAGCAACAACAAAACATCTTCTCTTCCTATTGTTGGTTCTTCTGTGGTAGCAACGAAGAATGTTTTCATGCTTGGATGTAGGAGATGTTGGATTAGACTTGACTTGGGTATGCATGAAGTGGAATGGTGAGGTGTTAGAATTGAATGGGAAAGGATGAGAATGGATGGAAAAATATGGCATGGACAATATTCCTTCCCCAAAACTGAAGGGTTTTTCTATCCTAAAAGATGGAAAAGATGGTATGAAAAATGTGAAATATGAGAAATATGAACATATGGAAAATGAAATGATGGTCTGAAAATAGAAGTGAATGAAATAATGCTTAGTTATTTTTCATGAAATTCTCCTAAATGTTTAATCAATCAAAACTTGTGCTTATTTTACCTCAAGTTTTACCTTCGTGAAAGCTTTGATTGGCATGGATGGACTGATGTATGTTGAAGATAATGTAGGCCAAACTATTCTACATCTAAGAGGCAAAACTGAATAAGGTGGAATCTTATCTGAAAGTGGAATTGTGCAAGTTGAATTGTATGTATGGAAGACTGATGGAACAAATTATGAGGAGGAATTATGCTATAAAATCATAGGGCTCCTTCTCTTATTCTAAAAATCATAAACTAAACCAAAATTATAGGAAATATGAACTTCAATCTTCCTATAAATTTTACAATGCTTATGCAAAATGATGGAAATATTGATCTTCACCCCCTCTTGGTACATACCTATCCACATGAATTAATTTTTCTAAAGTCGAATGTGGAAAGGTCTCATTGGGTTACCAACCACTAATGATTGTTTCTAACCAATGAGAGGCTTTCCACCAATAATTATAGTGGGAGCCAAGTTACCCTTGATGCATCATGTCAAGTGTGAATAAAGTTTTTGTAGTTGAACCCCGTGTAAGATATAAAAGTCAAGAGGCATTGATTCATCCCCACTACTATTAGCGAGATTTTTTTTTGATTGAGGCATAAAACTTCAAATGATCAATAAATCTTTGATATTGAACCCTTATGATTTGTTGAAGTCGATGGGACAAGGTTGTCAAGAGGAAGGCCTTAATGTATCCTCCATAAATCCAAGATGAGCATTACAAAATTGAAATAATTATGAAACAAAACCACTAAAAATGAGGGCGAACCTTACCATCATGAAATCCAATTTTCTAGTAAGGTGCCAACCTTGCTATGCCAAAAATTTTGGTTTTCACAAAAAATAATTATTTTTTCTTTACTTTTTATTTATTTATTTTTCCTACATTATCCTAGTTATAAATGAAAAAATGAAATCTTCAAGTATATGGATACTTCTAGTGGAACCATTTGCGAAATAGGATCTCATTTATACATGTACCCAGATCTGAAAAATGTATCTTTATAAATTCCAGGATATGAGAGACCAACTTACCTTGAAATGATGGTCCCAAGAATTGTTGAAGTATGGGATGATGTTGCAAAATGATGACATATTGAAACCAAGATTCAATATAGTGTTTGTTACATTGATTTCTCATAGATATTACTCCATGAAGCTCCTTAGAAAACCAATATTCCTAAGTGCATAAGAGATTCAGATCTATTGATAGTGATGTAGGGGATCCTTCATTTTTTTGTTCCAGTGTCTATTCTTCACCACATTTGTTGATATTTTCTTTTTTCTAATAAGGATTATAAGAAACTTCATTTGCAAGTCTTGGATTTACGAATGGGTTTGTTGTAATAGTGCACAGTCTTCTTGCAACGGTGTAGGTGAGGTAGAATAGGCGGGAAATGTAGGAAAATTATGAAGTTCAACACTATAAGAATATTGTATGTCTTTATTATGGTCAGGGTGGGGGGTGGCTTGAAAAAGAATTTGTGTAGGGCATGGAGGAGTTAGATGAGAAGGTAAATGTAGCAGGTGTAGCTAATTGATTTGTATAGCTGATCTTGATATCCAGGTAGGATATTGTTGAAGAGTTGGTGGAAAGGATAAAGGATTGGTTAGTGTTGCAACATGAGGGAAAGTAACCATGGGATCATAACATGGGCCATTCCAACCTTATGGACAAGTTCAGCAGGGGTTGTACTGAGGCTCCCATGACTTCCATGGTATAGGAATATTCCATGATTGATTATGAGAATGAGAAAATGGAGGGATAGAGTTTTTAACCACACATGTAGGCCAGGATTTCCATGGATGTTGTAGTTATCTTGATGAAATCCTATATCTCCTTGATATGCTTCTTTCATCCTAGGTAAGGAGGAGAAGCTATCTGTGGAATGATTTAAGTCACACGTGCCACAAATTATGAGACTATCTAAAGGAAAATCCCTTGTGATATGTTTATTTTGGCTCCAAGTGTGAAATTCCTCTTCAAATTACTCATGTTTCTTCTTGTACTACAAAATACCCAATTGTGAATTTAGCGATCTATTAATATCAGTTTTAAAACTTTCAAATAAATCAATGATTTCATCTCCTATAAATTTTGTTCTTGCAGACGATTTCAAAAATATAGAAGAGAGTTCACTGGAATTATTTTGAATCTTCCTCTTGAATACTTTCTACATAACTTACAAATATCATCATATGGTAGCTGGAATACATCACCAGTTCCCATCATATTTAATATTTGTAAAAATTTGTCTTGGATTCCTTTGAGTAGGAGTCTTTTCAAGGTCTCTTTCCCCAACTGTGTTTGTTTGGATCTTTGAAGGATGTATTGAAAATGATCCACATAATCCTCCAAAATTTATTCTTCTTCTTGTGTCATTTTGAAGATATCTTCACTGACTCTGCAATAATCTTGGTACGTTTTCAAGAATACATGTTTCATGTCTTCCCAAGTTTGTATATAATTATCATCAAGGCTCATGAACCATCATAGGGTTGTTCATTTCAAAGTAAGGGGGGAAACATTCAACTTTTGTGAATTAGTACAACAACCATATCCTCTACAAAGTACTTCAAATTGAAATAGGAATGCATTTGTGTCTTAATTTTCCAAAACAGGAAAAGTTTGTATAGCGGATGGGGGAATTCTTTTTATTTGTGCCACTCCTTATGGATTTCTGATAGGGAATTCAAAAGAAACACTTTCTTCTTTCTCACCTTCCATATCTTCTCAATATAAAAGAGGTTCTTCATGTGTTATCTCGAGGTTCCTTCAAATGCTCCTATCAAATTGTTAGTAGGATGGGTGGTGCTTACAACACAACTAAGGGGAATAATTCATTCATGTACCAAAAATTAAAAGAAAGAAACACCACACTCAATGAAAATCCAATCAACCAAAAAATAATCATGCAACTTACATTCCCTGAACCTTTATGAGGTCGATCCCATTACAGTATCTCGAACGATGCGTAGGCTCTTCCCCATGTCTTACTTCCCTAACAGCTCAGAATAAGGAACATGTATACCATGTTAAAGTTTAACAATGAATATACAAATCAATGTCAGATGTACTTTTTCATAATGGATAACTTCCCCAACAATGATGCCAAAATGTTGGTGTATTTAATTGTCTAATTAAATCATCCAAAACATAAATTCTCAACCCGAGGAAGTCTTTTTATTTCAATGTTATCATGCAAACTATATGTAGGAAACAAGTTCCAACTAACAGTGTTATCTAATCATGGAAACCAAATACTTGTTGTAGAATGAAATGAAACACATATCTTGAAATAAAATCAATCTCATACTTTCTGAAATTGGAAATTAAATCACACTTGCATAAATCAAATTAAACTCAGAGCTAGATTCACACCACCCTTGTAGAATTGGATGTAGATTACACTTGCATCAATGTAAAATTAATAGAATTCACTCACTTTTCATATAAAAAAAATTAAATCACTCCATTAATATATGAGTTGGACTTGAATTTTCTTGTAGAAATCATAATTACTAGTCTCTAGAATTCGAGGTGAGAAGTTTAGAAGTGATTGTAAATTGTTTATCAACAACAAAATAAAATCAAATCTAAAACACTCTATAGAAACAAATGGAATCACTATGTAACATCAAAATAATAGTAAATTGAAAAAATATATAGCTTACTAATATATATGACCATCAAAGTTGTCAAGAAAGTGGGCCCCTTGATTCCTATTAGAGTGATGGAAGAAACTCATATATCACACCATTGGCTCAAGAACTTAATCACAATGATTCCACACTTTTATTAATTAGAATTCAAGAATTACAAAATAATGCATGGATATATTATATAAAAACATAATCACTAACTCTTATCCTAATTGAGGAGCTTATTTATACTTCAAGCCAGTGAATGAATGATAAGATCCAATCCCCAAATCCTTGGGTCGCTCAAACAAAAAATGTTGATTTTAGGAAATCGAGCGCAACAGTAAAAATGAAAATTACACCTTTAGAAAACCAATTGTATCTCTCAAACCATTGCTTAATTCTGAAATGGCCCATGTGGATCTCAGTTGGGTCCATTGTGCACAAAACCTATGTTCCAAATGTTTGGGATTCATCCCCATTTGCTCGAAAATTCCAATGGAAAACTATCTCTTCTTATCTTCCACGTGTTTGTCTGGGAGAGTTTGACCACAAGATAGAGATCACATATTCCACCTCGGTACGAACTGAATATCACTATTTCATGTCATCAAGTCTAGGAACAAAACCCATGTTGTGGATTTCCCACGTGGAGGTGTGTTAATATGCCAACCATGAATGTTGCAACTTGTGGAGTTGCAGAAAATACGAGAATGCTTCTACATGAGGAAGTGTGGCATAAACCATCATTAGTAAAATCACGGATACTAATATTTAATCTACTAAAAATGAAGGAAAATTACCATTACTTAACCACTAAAGCATAATGATTCATAACATGACATTCTACGATAAATTGTGGCAAATGGAGTGATGGAGGAGAAGCAAGAGAAAGTAAAATGAATGGAATAGATGTCTATAAATGGTAATAATGGTGACATATACATGGACCAACACTAGCCACTTACATAAATTCACATTTATGGAACTTGGATTAAATGTATATGCGTATATGTGGAAGCACACATATATAGAATCCAACTTCCGTATATGTGCATTTATGAAATCAAACTTCCATAAATGTGCATTTACAGAAGATGACTTNCACTTACATAAATTCACATTTATGGAACTTGGATTAAATGTATATGCGTATATGTGGAAGCACACATATATAGAATCCAACTTCCGTATATGTGCATTTATGAAATCAAACTTCCATAAATGTGCATTTACAGAAGATGACTTATTTAAATGCATATGTGTGCATTTATGGAAGTGGTCAACTTACATAAATTTGTACATATACATAATGAAAGTGCACATATATAGAATCGAACTTATGTAAATGTGCATTTACGAAACATTGTTTTTCGTATTTTCACATATACCAAAGACAACATACATAAATGCATATATACAAGAGTTATCTTTCATAAATCTGCATATACAAAAGTGCATATATACAAAAGCCAACTTCCATAAATGCACATTTATAGAAGCATGCTTCCATAAATGCACATTTACGGAAGACGACTTTCGTATATGTGCATTTATGAAAGTTGGCTTCCGTATATACACACTTTTGTATATGCGTACCTATAGAAGCCAATTTTTTTA
>SNQJ01S0016202.1:40739-58839 GCA_010110895.2 Picea sitchensis
AGTTGTAGATGACGAAGGATTGCTCACCGACCTTGTTTCTACAGATTATAAGAATTCAAAAACCATGCTACGCAGTGTTGCTGCAACATTATTCTTTGTTGGTGGACATAATTTCTTGCTGTAAGTGATATCCCAGAAGGAGAATGCTCCTATGGAGCTGAGTGTTGGTTTGTTGAGTTCGTTGTTGTGGAAACAATGACACGTATAAAATGTGTGTTTGCACTCGCCAAAGATAAATATATCGCTTCCAACTAGAAGCGAGAGACAAGTCACGAAGGAAGAGGAAACCCAAGGAGAGGGCGAGGTTGAAGGGCGTGTGACAAATCCTTGTCCATAATATTGCATAGGGCTCATTTTTTGAGTTTTGAAGAGGAGCAATTGCTGAGTAAAGGAGTCGTAAAACGAGAGGCTACTATTGTTGGAGTTTGTTGTTGTTTGCATCATTACATGGAGGTGTTATAGCGAAATGAAGTGAGGTGTATGTGCTCATTCCGTCGGACTCACACATCCTCCAAATCAAGTCACAAAAGCGAGATTGAGTTATGAGTGATATTTTTTGTTTGAAGTTGTGAGTATTTATTTTATTCAAGTTGTGTAAAGTGGTTATATGTGTGTCTTGGTCAAGAATGATGATGAGATGTAAATGGACATATGTAATGGGCTTGTAATATTGGGCATATGATTGGTGAGACTATTGTTGATATTTTATGTACCTGATTGAATTGTTGTAGGGGGTGCATGATCGATTGTACCTGACACCCCAGGTTATGGTCCAAGTTGTAATGCTTAGCCATAGGTAAGATGAATTCCCCAGGTGTGTTGTAAGCCCTGATATAAACATGCATACATGTTGTAGCGCATAAGCACATGTGATCATAGGATGTGATACTCTCTCATAGGCAGAGAGGTTGTTGTATCAATTTGTGGAATTAACCACTAGGGTAGGTACGAGGGTGGCAGGTGTACTTGTATGCTAGCTTGATGTTGAATCATAGACTTTGGATCTTCGATTCAAGGTGCGGATGTGAGATGGAAGAATCTCAAAGTGTGAGACCAAGTTGTGAGTCTCAGAGTGCGAGGGACCAAGTTACGTTTAAGGGAGAGTTTAACATTGATGAGCTATGTAGCTGAAAACAATTCCTAGAGAACTGGCAGTTACAGCGGCAAATGACCCATGTATTCCGATAGATGGATTTTGTTTTATATGGACATCAATAATTATATGTAGGTACAAGATGCAAGAGGAAGAAAAGAAGGAAGAGGAAGCCCGTAGTAAAACTAGCTCAAGTGGAAAATTGAACCCATGACAGTGATGAAGATATGACCCCAAAAATATTTAGATAAGTAGTCATTAAGGGAGAGTGTTGGAATATATAATTCCTACTTATTTAATGTTCTTGCTAATGTATTGAGAGGTAGAGTTCATCTCTAAGTGAGTTGTGTGATCCTATTATTAAGAGGTTGTTAGAGAGTTGGATTTGTGAGATCATAGTTTGGTGTGTGGCTGAGATATTCTCTCAACCTCTCCAGTTATCTTTAGAATAAGTTAGATCTGATAACAACCTGTACACTCTATATAATAGAGTCCATTGTATTGATATTGTAAGCAATTAAATATTTGTTCATATCACTATACTCTCCCATTTTATCAATTAGGGATTGAAGAAGCAAATCGTATAATGATGTTGGGGAATCAATATTGACCAAACTCTTTTTATGAATGGGTAAAGATAACCAGGAGGGACGTCAAAATTCAAATTCAAATGGACGCGAGGGGGGATTTTGCCTTAAAACTAGGAAGAGACTATAATGGGCACACTCATATTCAAATTCAAATTTACCATGATGATGCAGTCCTCTAAGACTCCACAAGACTTCTACCTGCGCTTACGGAACTGACAGTGTTTAATGCTAGCAGGTCTGTCCGTATTGGATTGTAACCATCCACAAACGACCCGAGTAAAGAAAACGAAGACAACGTTTGGATTTAGAACGAAGTAAATTCGTTTTCGAAATATGACGAGAGAGAAGAGGTCGAAAAAGGTATATGAACTCATGGCATGGAGTCCCAACGGACTCCTCCATGGTGGATACTCTTTACCTAACTCATATATGTTATGAATCTATATATAATTTAATATTGAAGAAATAATTAAATAAATTATTTTACAAGAAATTATATTAAAAGAATATGACATAAATAATATTTGTTATCCACCTATATGTAATTTAATATTGGATAATAAAAACAAATTATTTTCCTATTTTAAAATAAATGATTGACTTTCATGCATTTACAATCTTTTAAGACCTCCGCAGCCATGAAAGACATCAACCTAAATCCAAGATTAAAGCCTTTAATTCAAAATTGCTGGAATTATATGCAATTTAATAGTGAAGTAATAATAAAACAAGTTATTTTCCTATTCTAAAAAAGATTATTGACTTTCCTGTATTTACAATCTTTTACGACCTAAGCAGTGATGAAACACATCAACATAAATCCAATATTAATGCCTTTAATTAAAATAAAATGATTGACTTTCATGCATTTACAATCTTTTAAGATCTCCGCAGCCATGAAAGACATCAACCTAAATCCAAGATTAAAGCCTTTAATTCAAAATTGCTGGAATTATATGCAATTTAATAGTGAAGTAATAATAAAACAAATTATTTTCCTATTCTAAAAAAATTATTGACTTTCATGTATTTACAATCTTTTACGACCTAAGCAGTGATGAAACACATCAACATAAATCCAATATTAATGCCTTTAATTAAAAATCGCTGGAATTATTTTGTGACTTAAGAAAATATATTTAAAAAAATGGATCTATATGTAATTTAATAATGAAGGACTAATAAAATAAATTATTTTCCAAATCCAAAATGCCGTATTCTAAAATGTTTTAGTTCTAAATTTTGGTTGTTTTTATGGATATTTTTTTTTTTTAATTTTGTTTGAAATTTGGTTATAAATGGTTGAAACTATAGATTTAAGTTTGTATAATTAAAATGTTTCAGAAATTTTTCAATAAACTAAATTTATTTATATATTTAAAAATATTATTTAAATAATAAAAAATTGTAATTTTTATACTAGATTTATAGAATTAGTTTCCAACCAAAAATACCACAACCTAAAATTCCTTTTAAAATTGATTAACTTTATAAATAGTTTGTTTGACCAAAAAAATCTGCAGCTGCACCAATCTCGTACTCATCTCATATTAGCATGCGGCTGCCACTATAAACTCTAAGGACAACCAGTGAAGCGCACAACCTTTACGCAAGTTTCGTCGAGGCTCGAATCTGTGACTTGCTTAACAACCTGTATGCCTTAACAGAACTTAAAGTTGCCAATCTGCCAACACCCCTGCCTCAACTTTCATATATTTATTATATTTTAGTTATTATAAATATTATTTTAGTATTGATAAAAATATTTACTCTTATCTGTATATAATTTTATCCATTATTTCATTAATTTGGTTATTCTAAACTCACTATGATACATTTCATATTTCCAATATGAAATTTATAACCTTTACTACTCATCCAACTTACTGTTTTCATATAATCTTCTTATTCTTCGTAAATAAAAACATATTAATAATAATAAAATATCTATAACAACCTCTATTATATTTTTAATACCCTAAAATATTTACTTCAGTGATCGCCTCCTTGGATTCCTCCGAGTAGACATTCACCTCCCTCGGTGGGAGAGGTCCCAGGTGATCAATAGTGTACTCAGTAAGAATAAATAAAAATTGGGTATTCATATTAAATAACAATAATTTTGGATATATCTAAGGCGAGATAAGATGATCCAGAAGAAGACGCGGACTCGTCGTCGGTATCTTCGTTCATCCCGAAGATCCAGGGGAAGATGCGGACTCGTGGTCGGTATCTTTGTTCACCCAGAAGATCCGGAGGAAGACGGGGACTCGTGGTCGGTATCTTCGTTCACGTAGTCATTGAGAAACAGAGAACGTACGTCATAATACCATATCTGCTGTGATCTACTTCTGACACTACACAGCACACAGTTAGGAACGGTTCTATATCCCCGAGATACACAAAATCTTGACTTATTGGACAATTGAAACAAAACTTGTAATATTATTCTAAGCATGGAGTCGACTGCCAGAACCAAATGTCCAATTCAGGTTATTTAAAAAATGTGAAGCAATCACAGTATCTGTTTCTGTCTCATAGTCTGATATGCAATCGTTTTCACTCGATATCGCGTACAATCTCTGCACTGCTAATAACGAACAAGGAATTGACCAGCTTATCTTAGTAAAACGAAAGCAATCTACCCGAAGAAATTCCAATGAAGGACAGCCATGGAAGTTCTGTATGGACAAGATTGTGAAATGGACAAAAATCCCAATGAAGGATTTCCATGAAAGTTGTTAATGCACAAGTTTGTAAAATGGAAATAAATTAAGCAACAACCTTTTGATATCTTGGTGCCAAGATTAAATCTTTGAATCACATCATTTTAAATAGTTAATTAGTTCTTTCATTCTTTGGACTGCATGTCAGTAGTTAGGAGACTAATTTGTTTTACTTATTTAAGAGTTGGTAGACTCGTTGTAACCTGTATTTGATTAGATGAAAAAATATAAGCAATATGTTCGATTCCTTGCTACCAGTGGTCTTTCACCCCCCACCACGTATTTTAAGTGCCCCTGTCGAGTTTCACAATAATTTGGTATACCCTATTTTGGTGGATCATTGAAGTTTCATAATAAGTCGATATAATTTCTTCTCTTCTTTCCTCTTCTTCATTTAGGGATACATCATTGTATTCCCACTCAGTCTAAGAGCAAGCTCTTTGACTCGAGAAAACGTGTTCCCCCATGTCTTTCAAGTAGACCTACATATGTCCTTGCTCAAATATGGTGGCCAACTGAGAGACTCTCTCGACTCATGGATCCACATTGTTAATGCTTGTCTCAAACTTTGCCTGGACATAGCTGAAGCTAAGTTTCTGCAACTCACATAATTTGGACATGTGATCAGTCCAACTTATGAGTGCATTAACACTTGGGAAGATTTGATGTGAAAATGGTTCCAGATTCACCAATATCTAGGCCAACGTATATAGCAGTATATTGTGATTCCATGTGAAAATGGTTCGAGATTCACCACTATCTAGGCCAAAGGATATAGCAGTATATTGTTACAGTGAAGATATACTTATCTTAAGTTAATTATGGTTTTCTATTTGCTATGAAGTGCCCTTGTGTCATAGTGGTAACCTCTATTACGATTTCATACCTGCTCTAGCTATGGAGGGTAAGCTTCATAGTCACCCTTGTTTTCGTTCCTTTCATAATTCTAATTCCGGTAACCATAACCCACCCACCACCCTAAATGCTTTCTCCAAACTATACCTCTACAAGTCAAGTTAGAAGTATTAATGCGATTTCCATAAAATACAATCACATTATATTGCAAATTGTGGAATCTTGCAATCCCAAGACAATACCCAAGCTTCACACATAGATACACCAGTTGACTATGGGAGAACCCCTAACATATCAACATACCTCATTCATTCACTGCATACCTCACTTATCCACAAGGTGCTACTATCTCGTGTTTCCCCTCCATCACCTCCAACCACTACCCACCCCCTATACATTCCCCCTCCTTGGTATATGTTGGGATCTCTAATACTAAAAAATAATATCCTCCTCAATCTCCTCGTTGCCTCCTATCTCATCCATCACTATATTCCTATGCCTTATGCTCGAATGAAAAACTATTGCACTACACCACTCTTTTTCTCCATCCTCCACCTTTTAACATCCCTTTCTTCTCAATACTATCAACATCCATGGATAATTGACATAATCCATCACTATTACCAACACTTATGCATTCTATAGAAAAACAATTGGACACAACACCAAACATGGTGAACCTAAAAAATATTCAAAACCATAAAGCGCAATATGGAATCTCTACCAGCCCTAGGTTCAAACAATATTCACTTCAGGCCTTCTGCACATATTGATATTTTAGGTTCTCATATAACTCACTATGTGGAGCATATAGTGGAATATTTTGATGTAGATAATCATGCTACAATGGACATCCATTCCCATGTAGTGCAACTCAACCCCTGAGCATTAATGAAACTTTCACAATAGGTACCTTCTTTAGCTAAGGCTTTATGCATAGGAATCACATCAAATTTGGAAGGGGATACTAATAAATATGCTACTAAAACTTAAGCAACAACTCAATATCTCTTGGATACATACACGCCAACAATTTTTCAATCACATATAGTACAATGCCTTGTTGTGCTATGGTCTTGTAACATTGATCACTACTTCTTGTCCAAACATGAGCTTGAGGATCCCCCTCTAAATAATTATGGATCATATTGCAACATCTTTCCTACTTCCATTTCACATTATGGATTGAAATTCTCGTGCATTCCTATACTCATCTCACAATATTATCCGTGGTAGAGTTCCAAAATTGTGTAGTATAATATATTATCTGGTAGTCATTTAATATGTATAACAACACTCCTAAATTAAGAAGAAAGTGAGGATGTTTCCATGTTAAGGAAGGATAAATTAATATGCAACTTGTGAGTGCAATTCCAAGAAAAGCACCCTACAAGTGGAACATCCTGCTCTTGCGCCCATGTATTTTGATTTAATCTTTGAGGAAACTTGTGTGCAAGTGATCCAGTTCATTATATGATTGTCTTCTTCACTTATGGATTATGATGGTGAGATTGTGGATTATGATGTTCTGTTATGTTATTTATGCATAGACAGGTACTATTGATTTGTTTCCCCTAAGTGTGTAACACTCTTGACAGATTGAGGATGCCAATGGCATCAATGGACCTTCTTGGACTTCAGATTGAGTTAGGGAGTGTATTGTATATGGTTTGAGTATTTATGTTACTGCATATGTGACATATGACTGGGTATATTATGATGTTTCTTATGGATCGTTCAAATGTTTCGCTGATGGATGCAAGATGACGATTTCTTGTTAATCAGACTCACATTAGAAGTAAAGGGGCCATGCACAACAACCAGAGATATTGAGGGAGAGGTGAGGCAGCAGCCCTGCCACAAACTACTAGCACTCTCATCGTGGCTCGAATTGTAAGTTAACGATTAAATATTTTGAGATATCTACGATGTCGTGAAGGTAGACTGAGACAATCATTCACGAAGATTCTAAGGGGCACATAATAAGGAAGGGTCTTTATTCCTTAGAGGCCCTTAGTCTCCCGCAAGGTCGTCTGATGGAGTATCAACTCCGAGGGTTGGACAACTACCAAAATCAGTCAAAAGGCGGGTGACACCCTTGGATCATGTAGTGCGTCTTGAAGGGCATGTTGCATAAATGAAACATGAATAAAGACAAGTGGCACCCTTGGAGCACGTAATGCATCCTAGAGGGCACATCACTATTTTTAACATTGGTGAGTCAATGAACTTAGGTATCACCATTGGTATCCGTAAGGTTATGTTGCTAGACTTTTCTTGACTGATTTTTCTTGTGGGAGTTTGGATACCCATCTTGAATAGAGAGTTGTAGCTTGACCTTGCAAGGTGAGCTGGGAGCTAGTTTTTATTTAGTTTGTGTGTGTGGCCCCTTTGCGTCTCGGGGGCTCAAGGGGAAAAAGAGTACCCCTAGCATTGGTTGGGAGGTACCAGTGAGGTCTCAGCATTGGCTAGGAGGTACCAAAGATATCGACCATGAGTCTGCATCTTCCTACAGATCTTCTGGGTGAACAAAGATACTGACCATGAGTCTGCATCTTCCTCTAGATATTTCGGATGAATGAAGATATCGACAACGAGTCTACATATTCCTCTGGATCATCTTATCTCACCTTAGATATATCCAAAATTATTCTTATTTAATATGGCTACCCAATTTTTATTTAATCTTACTCAGTACACGATTGATCACCTGAGACCTCTCGCTCCAAGGGAGGTGGATGTGTACTCGGAGGGATCCAAGGAGGCGATCACTCAAGTAAATATTTTAGGGTATTAAAAATATAATAGAGGTTGGTATAGATCTTTTATTATTAATAATATGTTTTTATTTATGAAGAATTTTATTTAAGAATATTCTTAGCCCCTTAATGGATTGACTATCTCTGCATTGTCTTTATGATTTCTGATTTAATTATGTGTGGATTGGAAGTATCGGCATTTGTCCTTATGGTATCCGATTATTTCTGAGTAGATTATTTGTTGCTGCATTTTTAAACCATTCTCCCAAATTTAGAGTTTACTCATGGCGTTTTTCCCTTGAATCGCCTCGATGTTGGAACCTAAGTTCGCCCAGCGTGTAGATTAAACTGTACGTCCTTTTAAGGGTTCTCCATAGTTTAATCTTCCTTTGCGATCTCTTTAAAAAGTAATTCGCACATATTTAAACTAAACTCGGTGTATTTTTCCTTTGATGGAATCATTCCCTCTGTTTTTCCCTTTCGTTCTACTCTCAGTAGATCGCTAACTTCTCCAAGATTTCTTTCTTAAAAGGTTTCCCTCCACCATTGCTTACGGTTCAATGAAATTTTGTTACCATCGATTTTCATAACAACACATGTATTTTCCCTTTTAATTCTTGAAACTTGGCTTTCCTTTTTACAATTATCTACTCGATATTACATGCATGACCATCATAAAGTTCTATATATAGAAAGAGTTTTATTTAGTGAAACCAATTCTTTATTGCGTTGGGCCCAAGTTTGTCTAAACCCTACCTTTATGGCGAAGCTACCCCACCACCTCATCCTTTCTAGTCTAGGATCTTTTCATTTTGTTAGCATTTATTATTATTATCCATTTTAGTTTCTTGTTCACTTTTTGGGGTGATTTTCACAATGGTAGATTAGCGCTAACCGCTTTTTGTACATGAAGAAGATCTTGTACTCTATATCATTTATATGGTTTAGGTTATTTAAGCTCATTATGTTGTGTGTGTAAATTAAAAAATAGTGGCATAGTACCATTCTATGGAAGGAAATATTTTCATCCACTGTGACCTTTTATCTTATTTAAAGATATAAAGACAATAGAGACAACTTTTTAGATTTTTCACATTCCAAATTGTCAAATTTATTGGAGATAATAACAAGGTTTCTGAGTTACTTGAGTATCCCTACAATAAAATTGGGTCTCTCTCACATCTTGGGGTTCTTGAAATTTTTAAAGTGTTTCCATGAGGGTTTCATTGACTTTGGTTCTTTGAAAAATATTTATGTTGATGGATGGAGTATATAGATCTCTAGCTCCATTGAAAAAAAGTCGACTACTCTTGCGCCTATAGATTAATAATGACAAATGATTGATTAATCCTTTATGATCTCTAGCGCCATAAAACAAAGGTTGATTACTCTTGCACAATTTATAATGTTGATGTATGATTGATTTAAGTTTGTTTACTCTTGCGTCAATTAGTTGTTGATGTGTAATGATTAAGTGATTATATTTATTTGCGTGCATTGAATGATGTTGATTATGCTTTACTTGATAATTAGAATGCATGCACACCTTGAGATAATGTTGATTATTGTTGAATCAAATGGTTGATGAATACAACACAATTGAAGAAAAGTAGATGTATGTTTTGCACCTTGAAAATGACATAAATTTGATTACATTGCTCATTAACTTATGTCATTGTATGATTGATTTAGTAATTAAATTCCCTTGCGCAATGGAATTTATGTGATGTATGATTGGTTATTAGAACATTATTGCCTCATTGATTATCATTGATGTTGTTGATATAGCTAGTTGGTTTTTGGATTTGGTTGTGTTAGTGGGATGTAGACACCTCCATGTTCCTCAAAACAATCGTCAGCCCTGAGACCTTAGATGGTCAAAATCAGTTGGATGAATCTTGGGCTTAAGCATTTCTTATGTGTCTTGGAGGTCCTAACATTGTAGGGTAGGTTGGGCAGGTAGTTTCTCTATGTTATCCTATGATGAGTTGATCTTGCATCGCCATTTATGTTACTTGTTGATTTGTGTCGTTATCTAATACAATGATGTGTTAATTATGTGTCGTTACTAATTGTGTTGATGCTTGCATTACATTGTTATCTTTTTCCCTTTTCACAAAGATATGGATTTTTATTATTGTTATCAATATTTACATTCATTATTTCCTGAAGCATCATATTTATTGTTTCATCAATATTAATTTAAAGAGATTTTCAAAAATACATATGGAAGCTAATATTTATATCAATGGTTTCTTAATGTCATTTAAAAAGAAGTTTTAATGAATAAGTTTTCTTATATATATATATATATATATTAAACAATTATATTAAATTTATTATAATATATTTTTGAACAATTTACCAAATAAATAATCTTGCATAATAATTTTGAGAATAAACATTATTTTTACATTTTTATAATAATTTTTTTTGTTAATTATTATTATTATCATATTTTGAGTGAAATTTTTTAAATAGAGAAATGTGTTTCTATCGAATATTTGTCTTAATATTGAGGTTGATAGCTAAACGCTGTCAGTGGTTGACTATAGAATCTTTATCTTAATAGGAGTTTTTTTTTTTAAATAAAGTAAGATCCTTATATTAATAACTGATTATGTCTATACAATGCCATCTATTATCCACCTATTCTTCCACAAACGGGAAAACAAAACAAGTGGATTTCATCAAAATATTAGAATTTGACTCGTCACAACTTAAACAAAACAATATGAACAAAATAATGATCAGAAATTGGTCTCCATGACCATGTAGCTTGTGTTGTGAGGCAAATATTCTTCCCATATTTTGAGAGGTGACAAAACAAGAAGGAGAGAAAACAAAAAAAATGGAGGTGTTATTCCCTGTGCGAGCTTGGGCTGTCGTGGATGTTGTAGGCAGGGAAAACATTATGCCCGCAAGTTGGGTAGCGATTCTATGTTGGAGCATCCTCTAAAGCATCGAACATGATATCCATTCTATAGCAAAAGGATCTGTTGAATGTGGAGCTAGTCATCATGTTTCTGTCGTATTTCAAAAATCATTTGGAGGTGCTCATTCGTGAGTCAGTTTGGGGAGAGCACAGGTGTCTCCACCTATGTTTCCTCTCCTTCATTCGTCGAATGGTCCTCCACTTTCCTTCAAGGGGGAATTTGTTCCTCGATAATGCAACTTCCTATGCCAAACACCTAATCCTGTGGGTGGATGTTTTTTTGGGGGGGACAATATAATTGAACATAGGACTGCTCTCTTTCAAAGGGGGCACCTCCTCTTTGACTGGGAAGCTACCAGGGATCAAAGGAGGTATGTGAGGGGGTGATTAGGTAAGATGAGGGGGGGCCTGGCTATTATGCCTTGGGCTAGAGGTGTGAATTGTGATGAGAGCTAGCTGGGAGGGGGTGGGTCTCTTGTCCCTAGAGAGGGAACTCTAATACAATGGTCCTCTTGGTATGGTGGATGGATTACAGAGGTTGGCCTGCAGTGGAGAGAGGGATAAGGGAAGAGGGATTGGTGGGGAAAGATTTCAATGAGAAAGCTCGAGAGAGCCGAGGATGATGAGGATTTGCACAATAAAAATGAGAGAATTATCCAAGGCATTTTACTTCATAGTGTATCCTGAGTTGACAGGGAGGATTTCCATGAAATTCGAGGGGACGACATCCCTAGGACTGGTGCCTAGCATAGTACTCCCATTCTGGCTCACGCAGGGGGGCATTAAACCAATGAAGTTGTCCAGGCGCACTACCTTAAATCTTCGTTGAGTGTGAGTCATTCATAAGTAATGGATGGGAGGTTTCACTTTGTTTCCCCATGCCATATGTCCTTTGTCTATAGCTACTTTTCACCTCATATGGGGGAGGGAAATCCTGGAGGGCCAACTCCATGCATTGGATCAACAACTGCGAGCTATGGGATTTCATTGTGTCAATGAAAGTGGTCTGCTAAGTAGAGACAACACCTGTGTTGGCTAATATGTCTGGCACCTTGTTAGTACTTCATCTTATGTGTGAGGTTATGAGTGTGAGAGAAGGCTACGAGAGAACTTTTAGACTATTGAGGGGGCCTAGGAGAAGCTAGCTGGGGGTGATTTTTTCCGAGTCTTTTCCATTTATGACTTTGGTGGCTAGCTTAATGATTACTCTGGAATTTCCTTCTATGATGAGACAAGTGATATTGTTGTCAATTTCCATTTGTATTCCTTTGATAAGACCCCATATTTCTGTTGAATTATTGGTGTCATACCCCAGATTTTCTTCCATTAGAAATTGAATTTGGCTTGTGTTGTTCCGTATGACTTCTCCATATCGAGATTTTCCTGGATTTCCCTTAGAGGTACCATCTAAATTGACTTTGTGAAATCCATACGGGGGTGGGAGAGATGCACAGCGACTAGAAGTCGTTTCTTTCAGAGGAATCTGTAGGGGGGTGAGGTGAGGGTTAGGGAGAAGCCCTGTGAATTTAGGACAGATATCTTGCTTGGATCGGTGGTAAAATCTTCTTGGGTCCAATTGTAGAGTTGGAGGGTTTCCTTAAGGTGATTGAGGATAGTGGTCCATTAGAGAGTGGGAGGGGAGGCTTGAGAGTGGAATATTCACATGTTCCTCTCTTTCCACAATTTCCATATGATGAAGCTTGGTAGGAGTTTCCAAGTTATTTTTAGGATAGGAATTTTACAGGATATGGGCCCCCAATTTCTGATTGTGTTGATGATGTTGTTACTCTTTCTAGTTCTTCTCATGTTCTAGGCAACCTGGCTCCAGATTACCTCACTAAATGGGAAGTGATTTAGGAGGTGCTCCATGGTTTCTTCATGATGGTGGTAGAGGTAAAAAAATGAGGGGCCTATGAAGCCCCATCTTCTGAGATTGTCCCAATTTAATATTTTATTTTGAACTAGAAGCCAGAGAAAACTAGATATTTTTGGCCAAAATTTTGATTTCCATGTTATTGCCCATATGTGTTGTTTTTTAATGTTTTGGAAGTTTTTTTGGAGAATGTATCCTTCTTTGAGTGTGAATTTTCCATGTGGGTTGTAACTCCATTGGAGAATGTTTGTGTCTGTGCTTATAAAAATTCTCCTTTGATATGTCATTTTTTTACAATGTTGTAATTCACATTCTACTATAGTGTGGAGATCATGTGAAGTCATCTTCCAACTGCGCCAAGGAGGATTGCTATAGCTGTTTAACCATAGTTCTTCCAATTTAAGGGAGGTTAGATATTGAATGTGATCTTCATAGGATTTTAGGTTGTCTTCATTTTGTAGGGGTGGCAGTTGCTGCTAGGAATCTGTCCAGAATAATGCACTATGTCCATTGCGAATTTTCGAGAAAGCATGTTCCTGTATTAGTGGGCTATTTTTCCAGGAAGCGTTCTAGATGTTGGAGCCCGGAGTTTTTTCCTACAACCATATAAGAGGATCCTGAGTTGTGTTTGGGGCATACTTGTGTTTCCATAGTTTTTCCCAAAGCTTGGATGTAGTTTTGAGCCACCGCCACCATATACTTGATCCCATGGTATTGTTTAACTTTCCTGGATCTCAGAGACCCAAACCTCCTAGAGATTTAGGCTTGCATATTTTGTCTGAGCTAACAAGTGCCCATTTTTTTGGGGGGGTTGAGGCCATGCCAAAGAAAATTTCTTTGCATGTTTCTTATTCCTTTTATGACCAATTATGGTGCGGCTAGGGTCAAAAAGAGGTAGGAGTAAATAGCTTGTAGTAATGATTTTGAAAGAATGAGCCCGGTTGGGAGATTAAGGGATCGAAAGGTCCATTTGATTAGGAGATTGGATATGGAAAGGAGAAGAGAGTCTCATGAAATGTTTCTGTCAACCGAGTCTGAAAGAGGAATTCCCAGGTACTAAGAGGGAAAGGAGGAGATGGGTATGGTCATCAATTGTGAGATGTGATGTTGGATGGCCTATGGCGTATTGAATAAGAAGAGATGACATTTGTCCAAATTAAAGGTGGTTCCAGAGGCTTGACTAGAGTAATTGAGAATAGATCTTATTTTTTTGGATTCTTGAGCAGTGGGGGTGCTCAAAAGAATTGTGTCATCTAAAAATTGGATATGTGAGGATGTTGGTTGTAGCCCATGTAGATGGAGGCCTTGTAGCGAGCCATTTTGAATGGAAGCCTTGATGTAGTGGCCTAAGCACTCTGCCATTACGAAAAATAAAAAGGGGGAGAGTGGGTCACCTTGTCTTATGCCTCTTTTTGGGGAGAAGGGTTGAGAGGGTACTCCATTGACAAAAATTGAGAAGAAGGAAGAGTAGATGATATTCATTATCCAGGAGATCTAGTATTTGATAAATCCAAAAGAACTCAAAAGGGATTTTATATAATGCCAACTTAATTTGTCAAAAGCCTTTGAGAGATCCATTTTTAGTAGCGTACCTGGGGTATGAATGCTTTTGAGCGAGTGGATGATTTTGTGGACTAAAATGACATTGTCCACAGTTTTCCTTCCTTCAACATACCCTAATTGCTCTTTTGAGATGATGAAGGGAGAATGGGTTTGAGTGTCAATGCAATGAATTTGGCAATGATTTTGTAAACCATGTTGCATAACGCTATTGGTCGAAAGTTCTTCACACTAGTAACCCTCTCTTCCTTTGGAATTATGGTGAGGAAGGTGGTGTTGAGCATTGGGAGGAATTTTCCCAAGGTGCGTGATTCCTCAACTAGTTGTCACACCTCTTCCCTCAGCATTGGCCAACAGTAGTGGAAGAAGCGTGTAGTGAAGCCATCTAGGCCTAGAGATTTGCCCTTGGGTAGATTCTATACTTGTTGATCCGGTTTTGATTGAGTTATGGGTCTCATGAGAGCATCATTTTGTTCAGAAGAGATAAGGGATGGAATTTTTTGAGTAACCCGATCTATTGTTGGAGTGAGATCCATAGAGGGTTCTGAAAGAAGATCCTTGTAGAAGTATGTCAGCTCATTCGTTATTTCCTTGTGGGTTAACAAGGTGTTACCATGATCATCTTCCAGCTTTGTAATGTGGTTGATGAAGCATCTATGGATCATGGAGTGGTGGAAGAATTTGGAGTTTTTATCCCCTTCCTTGAGCCATTGAATGTGAGATTTCTATCTCCATAGGATTTCCTCCTACTTGTATTGTTCTTCTAGTTTCCTTTCGATGGTGTTCTCCTCTTTTTGTGGGGTAACCATGTAGCTTGTTTGAATGAATCGATCCTGAAGGTCTTCTAGTTTTCGTTCAAGCACTTTTCTCTCTTGAAAGATGTTACCAAAGATATCTTTGTTCCATTGGTGTACCTAGTGTTTGAAGTTTTTTAACCTTTGTTGGAAGGAAAAAAATTTGGTCCCCTGTTGGATCTCCGCATTAATACACTAAGTGTGGGTTATCTCCTGGAAATATGGGTGGGTTAACAATAATTTCTCAAACCTAAAGAGTTTGAATTTGGAAGTGGCTATTGTGTTTATCCAGAGCTGAACTAGCAAGTGATTCGAGCCTAATTTTGGAATTATGTTGGATTCTAACATTGGTTCTTCGAGCATAAGGGTTTCTTAGATTAAGAATCGATCTAGCCTACATTTCATTTGTTGAGGTATTGATCATCTATTGGTCAAGGTAAAGTTTGAATTGCCTGTTTCTATGTCGACAAGGTTCATTCAGTCTATTAGTTCCTGGAATTTTATGTTGTCTTGTTCCAGGGGTTTCTTTCCTCCTCTTTTTTACTCAAGAGTAAGGATCATGTTGATATATCCTATGAATATCCATTGCTTATGTTCAGCAAGAGAGCCTAGATAAGACAAAATTTTGAGGAAGAGGTCCTTGTCCAGGAAGTTTTCACGGCCATAAGTATTGGTAATCAAACTGTATTTGTCTGAGCCAATAGCTCGATGATGAGCAATGACTGTGCTTTTTGTAGAGAGGGATTGATCCATAATCACTGTAGAAGGTTTCCAAAGTATAGCTATTCCCCCTTCCACACCATTCAAATCCAAATGAAAAACATTGCAGTGTTGTGAACATTTTTTGAGTAAATCCTCGATGATTTTCCCCACACACTTTGTTCCTTGTAACAAGAGAATATATGGGTCTCTAGTTTTTACACAGTTTTGGATAATCCTCTCTTTGGATCTCCCATTTAGAACTTTGATGTTCAAGGTTATGATTTCCTTATAAACAGTTGGGTGGGTGGGAAAAGGAGCTCTCTTAGAGTCATTGTATCTTCCTCGAATTGATCATGTAGTTCCCTACCTCTTTTATTAGTTGGTGCACTGATTTTTTCCTTTTCCTTTTGTTTTCCTTCCCGATATTCTGGGGATATGGGTTTGGATATACGTTGATGTCGAGTCTAGAGGTAGCCCTCATTGTGGAGACAAGAAATAACTTGTGAACTTTCCTGAGTTGATCTTCCAGTATTGTTTTTAGGTCCTTCATGTTGAGAGATGATTCTATCTTTTCTAGGTCAATTTCATCAAGATATTTCTTATCCATTTCCATTACAATATCTTCTTCCATTTCTATTCTTTTCCATAGATTTGAGGGTGCATGGGAATTTGGGATTTTGTTGTGTACACAGATTTCCTATTGATGTTTCTTTTCTTTTCTTTTTTTGTTTCCTTGATCTGTTGCTTGATGGGGGTTTTCGATTTCTGGAATCTGGTTGAGGGATTTGAAAGAGTTGGTGTTTGAGTTCCTTCATCCATGATTATTGTTGGGTTTATTTTGTGCTTGTATTTTGAAGTTCTGAACCTATGTGAACCTATCCTTCGGTTTCTCCTCAACATCTGGTTTGGTTCTAACATTGAGAGGGAAATATCTGGGGAGATGCCCATGTTCATGGAATTTATGGAAACAAAATGGGATATTTGGATAATATGTGGTTTGGGCCCACTCCTCATATTGATATTCCAAGGTTACTGAACCAGGTAGAGCTTTTGAGATATTCATATAAACACATATTCTTGCATAAGATGTGTATTTTCTTTGATTGGTTACCTCTGAGGACTTGACATGTTTGCCAAGTGTTTTGTTGAGTGTGTTGACAATACCCATTAAAAATTCTCGTAACCAAAAACATTGAGGCATGGAATAGTGATGAAACCCTACTGGGGCATAAGAAAAGTCTTCCTTTTCGGGGCAGAAGCGGTCCATCAGAAGCACAAGTACATACCCGCTGAGTTGTATAAGTATGGTCCACTTTCGATGATGTGGTCCTTGTCTTCCAGGTTGTATAAATTTACTATGAAGAACCCTTTTGAGGTTAGATGGAGCTCATCATCTCCTTTCGGAGTCCACTATGTCTTGAATCTTAATAAGAGGTTAACAACTAAGAGTTGTCGGTTTATATGGAAAATCATTTTAAATTGAGACTAAGGAATTTTATTTGGGATTGGAGGCATAATGGAAGTTTTATGGGAAACTAAATAAATGAACGTTCATCTATATGATGAGAACCAGTGGTTAAATTTGACGGGTATTTACCAATTTTTTCCATTTTTAATCATCAATTACAAGAAAATTTTAAATTTACATGTCATTAATGACATTCCCTCAATATATATATATATATATATATTATAATACAAAATACAATATAATAAAAATATATATTATATAATAACAATATATAGTATAATATATAATATAATATAATGATAATTTCTTAAAATTGAAAGGTGATTTTTGTGTAAAAGTTAAAACATACATTTCACAAGTTATAAATTCTATAGAAAAGGTCATGCATAGTATAGGTTACAAATTATAGAGCAGATGGAGGTTACAACTTGCATAATTTACAAATATTATAACACATGTTGTGCATGTGCGCAGATAGTCACAACTTACAAGCCAAGGGGATTCTTTGGAAATTGGACCTTATCACATCCTATAGGTTGAAAAGTGAAAATTTAGAGGGAAGAAAATATCAAGGATTCATAAACACTACACAAAAATGCCAGGTAACTATCCAGAGAGGTAAGGCTCATTAATATTAAATTGGAGTTGCAATGATGGAAATTGTATGCATTTGAATGAAGCTAGAAAACACTTTCTCTCACACTGGTTTTCTCAATATATTTGATTTTTGAGAATCCACATT
>SNQJ01S0016202.1:71626-91363 GCA_010110895.2 Picea sitchensis
CAAGGAGGTTCGTTACAGAGGAGCTTATTTATACTTCAATCTAGTGAATGAATGATAAGATCCAATCCCCAAATCCTTGGGTCGCTCAAACAAAAATTGTTGATTTGAGGAAATCGGGCGCAACAGTAAAAATGAAAATTACACCTTTAGAAACCCAGTCGTATCTCTCAAACCATCGCTTAATTCTGAAATGGCCCATGTGGATCTCAACTGGGTCCATTGTGCACAAAACCTATGTTCCAAATTTTTGGGATTCATCTCCATTTGCTCAAAAATTCCAATGGAAAAATATCTCTTCTTATCTTCCACGTGTTTGACTGGGAGAGTTGACCACAATATAGAGATCACATATTCCACCTTGGTACAAACTGAATATCACTAGTCCATGTCATCAAGTCTAGTAACAAAACCCATATTGTGGATTTCCCACGTGGAGGTGTGCTAATATGCCAACCATGAGTGTTGCAACTTGTGGAGTTGCAGAAAATATGAGAATGCTTCTACTTGAGGAAGTGTGGCATAAACCATCATTAGTAAAATCATGCATACTAATA
The DNA here is from genome assembly GCA_010110895.2 of Picea sitchensis. Classification (NCBI taxonomy): domain Eukaryota; kingdom Viridiplantae; phylum Streptophyta; class Pinopsida; order Pinales; family Pinaceae; genus Picea; species Picea sitchensis. Next base: position 72,181 of record SNQJ01S0016202.1, read on the forward strand.
TTTAATCTACTAAAAATGAAGGAAAATTAGCATTAGTTAACCACTAAAGCATAGTGATGCATAACATGACATTCTACGATAAATTGTGGCAAATGGAGTGATGGAGGAGAAGCAAGAGAAAGTAAAATGAATGGAATAAATGTCTATAAATGGTAATAATGGTCACATATCCATGGCCCAACACTAGCCGCTTACATAAACTCATATTTATGGAACTTGGATTAAATGTATATGCGTATATGTAGAAGCACACATATATAGAATCCAACTTCCATAAATGTGCATTTATGAAATCAAACTTCCATAAATGTGCATTTACAGAAGATGACTTCTCTAAATGCATTTTTCCATATATGTGCATTTATGGAAGTGGTCATCTTACATAAATTTGTACATATACATAATGAAAGTGCACATATATTGAATCCAACTTATGTAAATGTGCATTTATGAAACATTGTCTTTCATATTTGTGCATATACCAAAGACAACATACATAAATGCATATATACAAAAGTTATATTTTATAAATCTTCATATACAAAAGTGCGTATATACAAAAGCCAACTTCCATAAATGCACATTTATAGAACCATGCTTCCATAAATGCACATTTACGGAAGACGACTTTCGTATATGTGGATTTATGGAAGTTGGATTCCATATATACACACTATTGTATATGCACATCTATAGAAGCCAAATTTTGTATATGTTCATTTATGGATGTTTTCTTTGGTATACGCGCCTATACAAAATGGCTTATATACAGAAGCTAACTTTTGTAAATGCACAATTATGAAAGAAATCTTTCGTATATGCACATTTATGGAGGTTTCTTCATGTATATGCGTGCTTGTGTATATGCACATTTTTGGAAGTGGTCAGCTTTTGTAAATGAACATATATAGAAGCATGCATATATGAAAGTCAACTTCCATGAATGCACATTTACAGAATCCAACTTCCATAAATGTGCATTTATAGAAGGAAGTCTCTGTATATGTGCATATACAAAATTAAACCTCCACAAATGTGCATTTATGGAAGTGATCATCTTCCATAAACACAAAATATTGTAAAGGGCAACTAGACTGATGAAAGAAACAACACCAATTAAGGTCCACTTTTACTTCATGACCCATTTTCGTTTGGAACCATTCTCTCCTCAACTTTATTCCAACCTCCTATCACAAAAAATTTAAATTGTGACATACTTCCTTCAACTTAGAAAAACAAGAATAATATACAAAGAATCTAAATATGAAAATTATTACCAATGTTTTCTCTTAGTGGAGGATATCTCTAGATGATAAATTAATCAACTATAATTCAACAATAAGTATTTATTTAAATTGTTATTATATGTATTAAATGAAATTTGATAAGAGCGAGAGTCATTATTATCATCATTTCATGCCATCGCAACCTCCTCCTCCCCATCCTTCGAATTTTTGCATCTCTTAATGATGATGGGTGGTTTCCCTCCTTCCTCTTCCTCCCCCCATTCCTTATTAAACTTGGTAGGGGAGATTTATAGCCTTTGTTGATATCACACCTTCTCAAAAAACCATTGTAGAGAGCCTATCAACCTCGCTCCCAGTGGATTCCTCTAAATTGTAGGAAATCTCCTTCTAATGACTTTCTTCACCTCTCCTCAACTCCCATGGGTAGGGATTCCCTCTATTTCCATGGACCAAAACCACTTCTTCTCACCTTGATATATGGTCCCTTGACATATATTAAACTACATTGTGACCCTTTCTATATGGATTTCATAACCACCCTACTTTTGTCTTTCTGATTGCATGATAAAAATGTGACTAACATTCAAATTCCCGGGTATTAAACAATAAAATAACTCTCTTCAAAAGTAAAAAATAATACATATATCATATATGGGGTTTAAGTAAATATTGATAACATGTTTTGTCTTTTTATTTGAAAAATTAAATATAATGTAAGAGAAATATCTTTAAAAACCAAAATTATATAAAGGAAAAATATTTTTTTAAATAATATCAATAACATAAGAATATTTTAGGTATTTCTATTATAACTATGTGAAATAGTCATTTCCATGCATGCATTGAAGCTTGGACCCATTTGTGTATATGTTCTTTATTTTATGATTCCCTGCATCGATATGACCATTCTGTGCCTTCAATTTATTGACAAATCTATTCTTTTTTAGTTAGTTTAAATTACAAATCATTTATTTTCATAATATCAAGATCGAAGGGTGTTCACATGATAGAATAGGGATTAATATTGAAATTGTGGTGCTACTTATTCTAGAAGAAAAATGACTTTTCAAAAGGATATTGAAGAATTAAAAAACAAGTTTGGATTCCAACAACCAATTCCATGAAAACGTGTACACAATTGGAGTAAATTGGAGTAACTCTGGAGATCTTACCTGTCAAGAAGAAAGACCTCCTTTCTAATCCACATAGGGCATTAAGAAGAGAATGAAAGATAGATGTGGGCTCTATATCTTCCCAAAAAAGTAATGAAATTTATTTTTTTACTTTGTTATCGTAAAAGAAGGTTTCAAGAAGAAGATATTGTTAGTATTTCGTTATTATTTATATGCAGAATGGATCATTATATAAATTTTAATCTATTTTGGTACCTTTTAGGTAGAAAAATTGGAGGAATTGGCTTACATGGCTCATTTGAATGGCAAGTCCTAGTTTCAAGATTTGGGTTGTGGAACATTTCAGAGCCAGTTTGAGGCATCAAACTACAATTTTTGTGGTCAAAATTTTGAGAGGATATCTCTCATGTCGACTAGTGCAGGTTGAAACTAGAGAATCATGCAAAAAAACCATGTAACAAAAAAGGGAAACAAATAGGTGGAACCCTCGATGCTATTCTACACACTAATAGATTTCCTATAATTTGAATATCACCTTGATGGAAGTTCATATGCATAAGTTATGTCCCCCTCAAGTCAACCTACCCTATTGATCACCATGTTACTAAGTGGATGTCATGGAAACCCCATTACTCACACAAGTGGGGATACTCATGTGTGGAATTTCATCAACACTCTATCATTGTACTTGTTCTATTTGAGCACATCATCTAGGAGTGACATTTTGAGCATAACAAAAGAGGTAGAAGATTATGTAATTTCCATTAAAACCACAATGTCGTAGATGACTCCAAAATGAGTGCCCGTTTCTTTGTACTAGCATTTCATAACTAAAGAAAAAAAAATCCATCACCTTTTATCTAAGTTTCCATATATATATATATATAAGAAAGAAACATCAACTAGATTGAGAGGAAAATATAAGTTATGTTGTTTTCATAGGCATATTTTTCATACGATAAGACATTACTTGTTTCGTATTGATATGAAGAAGGATATATCATACTCAAAATTGACTATAGGAAGAAGTATAATATCCTTGATCCATATCGAAAAAGATCAAGAATATTGTAACAAAAGAAATGGTTTTATATAGTGCAGGATATCAACCACGTTTTTGGTGTATCTTGGATATCCTTCTTCATATTTAATTAAATATGAAAAATGGAAGGAAATAGGTGTTTGGGAACTTTGGTGGTCCGAAGGTCGAGCTAACTCGATGTGACGAAGTTTAAACTCAACAGGGGCCCACACTTTACTCACATGAATCGTGTTTGATTAATTGTAAATGTCGACCGTGGGATCGTCGTCTTTTTCTCATCACCTCAGATGACAAATATATAGAGTTCAAAATGAATTATAGAAGAACCTACAAATCTTCAAAATCCTTGATTAACTAAAAATACACTAGCACAGCCGCTAACTCGCGGCTGAGAATGCCAAAAGGTATTGGCTGAGAACGCTTGCAATAAAACTTCTGTGGTAATCCGTAATCCATCTGTGGTAATATGAAACGTTTTGTTGTACGGTTTAATCCTACTTAATTATTTAAACGTGGCAATTACATATCCTTACAGTAATTTTTTAATGTGATTAGGTAAATGTTAAAAAGTAAACATGTTAATGGATGCTTTGATAAATCCCAGAAAGTTATGAACAATAAATCTGACCCATTGATTTTGGAGGACGACTAAGAATATGCCAGCATCTTCAATGCATAGCCATCAGATTAGGGTTGAAGGTTAAATAAGGTCAAAAGATCATTAATTGTGCCCATTATCAATAGGTGTACGCCTTTCGACGTAAAAATGCATTACATCCATTACAACCAACCATTTTGAAATACATTGAGCAAGAAAATAATAGAATATGTGTCGAAATAAATGTTTCGATTGTGAATTACTTCATAAAAAAACATTAAAGGAAAACTTATCTATTCAACACATGAAAATTTGGAATGGAATCCACCTACAATTTCAAGGTTTTTCCATGAAATTAGAAGGGTAGGGGTTTACTTATTGATTTTATTTTCCATAAACTAAAAAAATAATGTTATAACATCTAATTTAAAAAAATAAAATAAACAAGAAATCAACATTGTCCATAAAGGTGTAAATTTAAACAAACAATTTTTGTTCACAGGTGTCCTTTGTTATTAATACTACATTAGCTTGATCATTCCATGACCATCCTTCTCATCATTACGTGTAGAATTTTTGTTCACGAGTGTCCTTTGTTATTAATACTACATTAGCTTGATCATTCCATGACCATCCTTCTCATCATTACGTGGAGAACCTTTTGTTAGAATCCTAACTAAGGCTTCAATTCTAATATAGTTCCAAGTCCATACAACCTTTGCTCAATTAGGAAAACAAATCCATATCAATGATAATAGCTTCATAGAGATCAAGACGATATTGATCTCCTCTCAAAATCATTCCTGCCATTCTCTGACACTCATAACGATGAGCCAAATATTTACATATCTAGCTTAAATAAACATGAAAATCACATATTGGTGATGAAAGTAGAGAGGCAAAAATAAGTAATGAAAGGAAGCAAACATTTCCAAAAAAACAATATGAGGAATATGGAGGTGTTATATATGGGAATATGAGGTTTCAAAATCATCCCCAAATCTTTTTTTGACACCTTTAAAATTATAAAACAATAATTTAGCCATCTATACTTGGCATAGGTGGCATACCACTTTAACCATTGTCCAAATCTTAGTTCCTTCTTATTCCTAAAAACCATTTAATATGCATTGTATATTAACATACATTTTATCATTATACTATGATGGAATCACAATTTTATGTCCACTTTGAATAAGAAAAATAATCTAGGTAACTAATTATTCAATAGTCAGGATTTGGACATGGGATCTTACTACTAGGAATTTTATGCATCACAACATTTATGGAAAAATATATGTTATGGTTGTTATTAACACAAAGTTCACATTGTTTCATACCCAAAAAACATATACATGTATGTACACTATTTAGACATCAATCTATGTACGGTATGGGTAAAAATTGAGGCACTACATTACCCATTTTCTTGTAATAACACTAGAATTAATGTAACAAAAAAATATAAACATAAAAATATACTCTCCCCACCATAGAATTCTTCATAGCCAAAGTTCCTCAATCTTGTGTGTGATGTTTTCATTGGAACTTGACCTATTTATTTTCCCAATTCTTGAGCTTGGTCACATTCCTATTGGTGATGCATAAGGGATTCATTTGGAAGTATCCATTTGATTCCCTTAAAATTAAATCCCAGTGAAGTGTATGGTTAGAATCGTGTACATATTTATTAAGAAAGTGTGATCTTTCTTAAGAAAGTGTGATGATATGTTTTCTCAGATTATTGAAGTGTTGCATTTTTATCCATGCGAAAGCCTCAACTAATGGATTCATTTCCAATGATCTTTGATGATTGGTATTATATGAAATCTTTAATAAATGTAAGCATTCTTCTCACTTACAGAGCTTGTCCATGGTGTACATTTGTATTATATCCTTAATAACCTTTTTAATAAGTTTTTATCTACCCATATCACTATATTTATAATTATCTATTTAAAATTCAAGAAGCACTCTAACTTCTACATAATGAATATTCTACCTAATGAATATTAATATCCTTTTTTTAAATGCACTAATAACCTCATGATACATGTATTATGATTTATATATAATAATAAAAATAATAATATTATTATATAATTGAATGAGGGATGTCTAAGAAATCATTTATTAATTACATACATATTTTCCTCTCACACCCAAGAAAAATATACTATGCACATGTGTAGCATTGAAGAATAGGCCTCCTATTACTTTTGTTATCATATAAATATATATTGAAAGATTCATTTCAAGTTTGGTTTTTGGTTTTGGGAGTTTTAAAAAAGTGTTATTTAAATGTATTTTTAGGTAATTATTGTTATCTTCTATGTAATAGGTATAAATAAATCATAAATGTAAAACTTTATAACAAGGTTTTATGTGGTTGATGTTATAGACATACGATAGATAAAATTAATAGTGTATTGATTCTAGTGTTTCTATAATATATAAAATTAAGTTCAATGCATTGTTTTCAATATTTCATGCATTGATTTCAGTTTTTGTGAAGTTGATAATTTCAAATGAGGTTATATCATATTAGGGTTTTGCTCCTCCAATATGCTCATTGTATGTTGACTTCAGTTCATTCAACTATTCAAAAAAGAAGCTTGTCAAACACAACTCAAATCCATGCATGTGAAAATTACATATTATAGGGTTATAGTGGGTTGGAATTCTACAAATCAATGATGAATATGTTGAGTAGTGGGTCAATGTCATGAATGTTATGGGGACCTCTAAATTTTGCACTCTAAAAAAAGTTTGCACTTCGAGGGATTTTATCCCTCTTAGTGCTTGATAGATTGGGAGTTAATATGGAATTATGTTTCATCTAACTTCATCATGTGTCCATTTTTATTTATAACTCATGTTATTCTTTCAATATTTAAAACTTGTATTTATACTATCATATTTTAATCATAGGGAAAAATAAAATATTCCATCAAAATATTTTATAATAATATTTAAAATTTGATTTGAAATAATATCCAATAAAATTTCTAGACTAATTTACAATTTACAGATAGCGCAAATTTAAAATTATCTATAAACATTATATAATTTATTGGAAATGTACATATACATACAATTAATTGAAAATATATATATACCAACTTATGATAGAGGATGGTGTCCCAAAAATTGTAATTGATACACATTTCTTTTTAGAATAATAGTTTGATAGCATGTCCAAGGATCGAATGAATTATTGTGAAGACATTTTCCTTAAAGTGAGGAGAAAGGGTGAATAATTATTTTGGAGACATTTTATTAAAGTGAGGAGAATGGTTGAATACATATTTTGGAGAAATTTTTCTAAAAATGAGATAAAAAAATGTTTGGACGGTGCATCATACATTCATGTTTCTACTTCCTTTACCACCATTTTTATTTTTCATACTTATTTTAATAAAAAAAATGATTAACAATGAAAATTTGTGGACTTCAATGTAACTTTATAGGATTCAAGTTAACAATATGACTTAAATGTAACTTTAGGATCTTAAGTTAATATAAAACTGAAAATTATATATATATATATATATATATATATATATATATATATATATATATATATATATATATATATATATATATATATATATCCCTTTCACAATCTATAATTTCTGTGTTAGAATTACATTGAAATAACCATCTATGCTTTCAAATAACCCCTCACTCGTCATACATGGAGACAAATAAAGAGAATAACCATAATTTCCATAAAATATATTGTGTTAATAAATAATTTCAAAAATAACTTGAAAGATTGACCCAAATCATTTCCCAATCTAAATCCTAAATGAAGAAACTATTTATCTGAATAAACTTATTAGGAATATCTTCTAAACAGAGTAAACAAATGCTTATAAAATATTATAAAACCAATATTTTATTACACATTATGTAAATCTCTAAGTTAAACAAAGGCCGGAGTGACAACGTATTCCAAAAACAATGATGTCAAAATAGGGGAAATAAAATATGAAAACCTACTTCCATTGAAAACACTAGTATATTTTCTTATTTTTAATTACCTTTTTTTATTGGTTTGATCACACAAATTCACTTGAAAGACAGATTGGGATTGGATAGATTTTTTTTATAAGAAGTTTAGAATTTGTTTTTTTTACGAAATTCAAAATCAGAACTATGATAATCCCATCTCCTATCCCAGCTAAAGTATTTAATAGAACTGTAGTCATTTGCACAAACATTAAGAAAGCAAGAAAACTGCATATTTTCAAGATCATCATGTTGCCATTCACTAGTCCATAGCAAATTAGGCCTATAACAAGGATTCAAAATAGGATTCCATATCCATTGGACCCAAAATATTCTTTGAGTGCCATTGATATTAAATAAATATCCCTTGATACATCCATGTTTTTTCCGTGTGTACAATCGACCTCCACCAGTTCCATAGGTTTCTTCACAAAGAAGGATCATGATTATTTGTTATAGTTTTACAGCCATTAGAGACCATCATTTAGAACCACAAGCCTAGCCACAAATGGGTTCCATTCCCATTGAAAATTTCATACACAAGGATCCTCTTGCCAGTGCCAGCTCCCATAGCTTTCCCACGAACAACATAGATTTCATTACTCTCTTATATGGTAGCAAATCCAAGTTGGAAACATGTAAACCAATTTCCCATGTAGTCACATACACATGCATATCCGCTACATTAGAAATGTGCATGTATACATTTTTTTGTGAATAGTTTGTGTAACTCGTGCATCTAATTATAATCAGTTTGTCTAACTGTTTGAGAGATTATATATATACAAGCATACCTATACAGATGAGAGTGAAATGTGTGTAGAGTGTGTGAGCAAGACACAATACTGTGGAGTGCAATGTGTATGTGAGGAGAGGATGGTTGTATGCATGTGTTGGCTATTGTAATTCTCCCTTGAATAATAAGAATATCGATTATCATTACCCCTTGGTTTTTTCCATATTGGGTTTCCACATAAATCATTATTTCAATTGTATGATTGTTATTCTCAATTTAATATCTGTTTTGTGCTCTATTTATGCTTTGTTTTGTTTATGTTGCCTAAAAAGTGGTACCATAGCACGTAGAGTAATTGTCGCAAGGGAGCCAAGGAGAATAATGTGTAGGTTTCTTGTGAGAGAAAGAACATTTAGACATGTTTTTTTAGCATGTAATGACAAGAATACCGAAATATTGAAAAGCTCGAACATGTTTTGATAACATAAGGTGTGATTGAGTGAATTTCAAGTCACCAACACTCACTAGGCAATGTTAGAGGTGGGTCAACTGACACTTAAGAAATAGGGATTTTGCCAAAATATGTGGACATGTTTCATCCACCACAGAGCGCCAGAAAATTGACTCTAAACGTTTTTTTTTTTTAATCCAAAGTCAAGGTGCGAAGGGGATTTTGTTTTATTAAACACATCATATAAAGGAGAGGTTCAAGTTTTGTCTTATTATGCATAATAAATAATAAAGGGGTGGACTTTATTAAAGAGTGTGAGAGGATGTTTTTAAATTAAAGGTGAGGTGGATAATATTTTAAAAGCATATATGTGAAGTATAATATATGTGTATTAATTTTTTTTTTAATTTAGAGTAACATTTTGGGGTGTAACCTCGATTATAAAAGTATTCCTCCATTTTAAAAAGGATCAGTTTTATAAGCAGTAGTTTTTGTAATTTTTTGTTAATGGGGAAAGTGATGAGTTCTAAGATTGAGATTGAGAAATTCAGTGGTAAGAATAGCTTTTCGCTATGCAAGATAAAGACACGGGATATGCTTATGCAACAAGGATTGAAAAAGGCATTGGATGGAAAGATAAAGAAACCAACAAGCATGGAAGACAAGGATTGGGAAGATATAGATGCAAGAGCCCTTAGTAACATTCATTTTTGTCTCGAAAGTAAAGTATTGTTGAACATTTTTGAATATGAGACAACATAAGGTTTGTGGAACAGACTGGAGATTATGTATATGAAAAAGACCTTGACAAAAAAAATACTCTTAAAGAGACAGTTTTATAGTTTGTATATGAAAGAAGGTTTCAAAAAGTTTTGATCACTTGAATGTTTTCAATACTCTAATTTGTCATTTATCTAGTATGGACGTAACGTATGAAGATGCAGACCAACAATTTATACTATTGTGTTCATTGCTAGAGTCGTGGGATCATCTAGCCACATCTATGTGATTTAACTCAGTAGATGCCATTGATTATGACACTGTTGTGGGAGTTTTTTTGTCTAAGGAGATGAGGAGAAGATCTAATAAAGAAACCTCAAAAACAGAAACAATGGTGTTCATAGGTCGATCTACAAAAAGTGGGAAAATCACAGAGGTACATGAAGGTCTAAGTCAAAAGGAAATAAGAGTAAGGAGAAATGTTGGTTTTGTGGAAAATCTAGGCATCTCAAGAAGGATTGATGGAAAATAAAGAATCCATCCAAGGAGGACTCCACAAAAGAAGCAAAGGAAACGAATTTAGATAAAGCAAGTTTATGTTCCAGTTTAGGTATTGTCTACTTGTGATGTTTCACATCAACATCAACATTGGTTATTAGATTCTGGTGTGTCCAACCACATGTGTCTTCATAGAAACTGGTTCTCAACTTACCAATCTATTGATGATGGTGTTGTTTTTATAGGAAATGATTTTTCTTGTAAAATTGTTGGAGTTCGTAGCATCTAGATTAAAATGCATGACGGTTCTATAAGAAAATTAACAGATGTAAGTCATGTACCTGAACTTAGAAATAAATTTATATCTTTGGGAGTTCTATATTTTGTTGATTATAGGTGTATAAATCAAGGTGGAGTACTCAAGGTGTCCAAAGGAATATTAGTAGTCATGAAGGCAAAGATGATCATGAACCTTTATCAACTTGAAGGAAGGATATAAATAAATCAAGAAGTGGTAGCATATCAAGGTGCAAGTGACTCTATTCGTTTATGGAATCATCGTTTGGGTCATATGAGCAAGTGAATTTATGCAAGTATTGTTTTTTTGGAAAATAGTGTAGACATAAGTTTAAAACATGAAGAGATATAAGAAAAGGTATTATTGATTACATTGATTCAGATGTTTTGGGACCATCCCCTATAATTTATTTTGGAGGATCATCATATTTTTTTACATTTATAGATGATTACTCAAAAAAGGTTTGGGTCTATATAATTAAAATAAAATATGATGTATTTAATACTTTTAAGAAATTCAAATCTTTGGTTGAAAAGAGCACTGACAGGTCAGTGAAGTGTTTAAGAATAGATAATGGAGGTGATTTCACATCTATGGAATTTGAAAATTATTGCAAGGAAGTTGGGATCGAAAGACATAAGACCACAATTTACACTCCTTAGAAAAATGGTGTTGATGAACGCATAAATAAGACTCTTCTAGAGAGAGCAAGGAGCATGCTCAATAATGCCAAGTTACAGTAGGAATTGTGGGAAGAATTAGTCCTTACAGCGTGCTATCTGATAAATCGGTCACCATCAACTGCAATAAACTATAAGATTCTAAAGGAGGTATGGACATGTCATTCATGTGATTATTCAAATATGACAATATTTGGTTGTGATGCTTATCCTCTTATTTATAAATACCAACATTCTATGTTAGATCCTAGATCAAGTAAATATGTCTTTTTTTGTTATGGTGATGGAGTTAGGGGGTACATATTGTGGGATCCTACTACCCACAAGCTCATCATTAGCAGAGATGTATTATTTGATGAATCCTCAATCTTAAAAACATAACTGGTAGATGTGGAAGTGAGACAAGAACATGTACCGCAAGTACAACAAATTCGGTTGGAAAATCAACCATCTTCATGAAGGGAGGAGCATGAATAAATTCCAAAAGAATAAGATGAATATGCAAAAAATATCCAGGAAACAGAGGATATGCCTCAACCATCTCTAAAGAATTCTTCACGAGTCGGGAATCCTCCTACAAGGTATGATGATTATGTTTCATCTGTGGATTTGGTTTCTATTGATGGAGATCCTAGTTGTTATCAGTAAAAAATTAAGGTATTTTAAAGTGTTCAATGGAAGAAATCTATGAAAGAAGAAATGGATTCCTTAGAGAGGAATAAAACGTGGGACTTGGTAGAACTTCCAAAGGATAGGAGGATTTTCGACTACATGTGGGTCTACAAATTGAAAAAGGGTGTTGATGATAAAGTTGAAAGGTATAAATCAAGACTGGTAGAAAAAGGGTATTCTCAAAAGGAAGGTATTGATTTTCATGAAATCGTTTCACCAATTGTGAATCTTGATTCAGTTCGTACTATATTAGCACTAGTTCATTTACTTGATCTTGAGTTTGAGAAGCTAGATGTTAAAACAATGTTTCTACGTGTATATTTTGATGACGATATATATATGGAACAACCATAAGGGTTTGTTCAATATCATAATAAGAGGTTTGTTTGCAAAAACAATAATTCATTGTATGGCCTAAGATAGTCTCCCAAGAAATGATACAAGAAGTTTGATTCCTTCATGGTGAGCCTAAATTTTACAGGAAGCAAATATGATCATTGTGTCTACTTTAAAAAGTTTGAAAATGTCATGTTCATTATTTTGGTGTTATATGTTGATGATATCCTTGTGGCAATCAAACGTTTGGTTGAAATCAACAGGTTAAAGGCTCAGTTACCTAGGGCCTTTGATATGAAGGATATAGGAGCAGAATAACAAATCTTAGGCATGGATATACATGGAGACAACAAAAATGGTAAGTTGTCATTATCACAACATAAGTATGTGGAGAAAATACTTATGAGATTCAGTATGAATGATGTCAAACCCATACATATCCCTTTGGCTTCCCATTTCAATATTTCTTTTGGTTTATGTCCTAGTAATAATGAAGAAAATGATTGCATGTCTCGTGTACAATATTCTAATCCAGTAGAAAGTTTGATGTATGCGATGGTGAGTACTAGACTAGATATTTCACATGCAGTTGTTGTTGTGAGTAGATACATGTAAAATCCATATAAAGTGCTTTGGGAAACAACAAAATGGGTGCTTCAATATCTTAGAGTCACAAGTAATTATTCTATCACCTATAATAGTTCCAGTGATTTAGTTGCAATTATGTAGATTCAAATTTTGCAGGTGACTTGGAGAAAAGGAGATCCAATTCAAGATAGGTCTTTACTCTTGCAGGAGAACCTGCTAGTTGGATGTCAAAGCTTGAAAACATAGTTTCTTTATCCACTACTGAGGAAGAATATATCATTTCTGCACATGCATGCCAGAAGTTAGTTTGGTTAAAAGGTTTGTTGGTTGAATTTGGAAGGATGCACGACAAGGTCAAAGTATTTTGCGATAGTCAAGGTGTTATTCAATTGGAAAAAAAATCCAATTTCTCACAATAATATGAAGCATATTTATATCAAATACCATTTTATAAGAAAGGTGGTTGATGAAGGGGGAGTGACTCTGGAAAAGGTCCATAGAAAAGTTAATTCTACAGACATGTTTACGAAACCACTTTTGTTAGAGAAGCTCTGATGGTGTCTGGATTCTCTTGGCTTGCATAAAAGGTGATGAATTAATTAGGGCATGATATATCAGGTAAATTGTTGTCAAGGTGGATATTGTTGGAAACATGCCAACCAATTTCCCATGAAGTCACATACACATGCATGTCAACTATATTAAGAATGTGCATGCATACACTCTTTTGTGAATAGTTTGTGTAACTCGTGGATATACTTATAACCAATTTGTCTAACTATTTGAGAGATGATATGTATATGAGTATACCAATAGAAGTGAGAGTCCAATGAGTACAGTGTGTATGTGAGGAGAGGATGGTTGTATGCATGTGTTGGTTATTGTAATTCTCCCTTGAATAATAAGAATTCTGATTATCCTTGCTCCATGATTTTTTCCGTATTGGGTTTCCACATAAATCAGTGTGTCAATTGTATGATTGTTGTTCTCGGTTTAATTTCAATTTTATGATCTTTTTATGTTATGTTTTGCTTTATCTTCCTAACAACCCACCACCATCATTGTCCCTTCGATCCCTCTTATTTGTCTTACCTTCTATGAACTATGTTACCAAAATATTATTCCACCATATCAGAAAATCACTCAAAGAAAGGATTAAAGATAACAAATTGTTAAAATTGATAAGACCATTACTTTTCTCACCATTAGTCAGCAAACGTGAGATTTCCCTCAAGATCGAGCCTTTATGCATGTTCTCTTTGACTCTGGACAAATAAGGAAGAATCATTGGTGGTTCCAATAACATCCCTGTACCAATAACATCCCCAATTTGCAAGAATGTAGTCACTCCATGTGCCCTTTCCACAATGCAACTATCTGCACATGGAGATCCATCATGATAATACCTCTCTCCATGCTTTCCTTTCATCTGGTCAAACTCTCAATCATTTTCTAAGAAAGTTTTCAAACAAAAATCAAACCGCATACAGTTTCTGACAGAGATGGGGTGTGCCTACCTTGTGTTGTTTCATACAGTGACTTTGATTTTCTTTCAACACATGTTAGGGGTTGAAGAAGCAAATCGTATAATGATGTTGGGGAATCGATATTGATCAAACTCTTTTTATGAATGAGTAAAACAGATGTTCAACAAGGTAGCTAACAAAAAACAATTGCAGAATGAGTTTCTGATAACGAGGAGGGACGTCAAAATTCAAATTCAAATGGACGCAGGGAGGGGAGATTTTGCCTTAAAACTAGGAAGAGACTATAATGGACACGCTCATATTCAAATTCAAATTTTCCATGATGATGCAGTCCTCTAAGACTCCACAAAACTTCTACGTTCGCTTACGAAACTGACAGTGTTTAATGCTAGCAGGTCTGTGGGTATTGGATTGTAACCATCCACAAACGACCAGAGTAAAGAAAACGAAGACAACGTTTGAATTTGGAACGAAGTAAATTCGTTGTCGAAATATGAGGAGACAGAAGAGGTTGAAAAAGGTATATGAACTCATGGCATGGTATGGCATGGAGTCCCAACAGGCTCCTCCATGGTGGATAGTCTTTACCGAACTCATATATGTTATGAATCTATATATAATTTAATATTGAAGAAATAATTAAATAAATTATTTTACTAGAAATTATATTAAAAAAATATGACATAAATCATATTTGTTATCCACCTATATGTAATTTAATATTGGATAATAAAAAAAAATTATCTTCCTATTTTAAAATAAATGATTGACTTTCATGCATTTACAATCTTTTAAGACCTCCGCAGCCATGAAAGACATTAACCTAAATCCAAGATTAAAGCCTTTAATTCAAAATTGCTGGAATTATATGCAATTTAATAGTGAAGTAATAATAGAACAAACCCCGGATGGGGTGACACGTGGCAGAGAGGAAGTGCCACCCGGACTCGCACTCAGCGCTGGTTTAATGGTTGATGGACGCCACCCACACCTCCGCATTAACGTTGATGGACGGCCATAGCAGAGGACAGGCGACGGAGGTACTCCTCCCTCGCACAACAATTAACCCCCCATGCGCACAAGAATTCATCGCTGTTATGGATGGACGGAGGATTGGGCAGTTTGATTACGGTTTTTATTTTGAGCCCGAGCAGCGGAGGAAGGCTCCTGGTGCGGAAATGACATGGTTACTTACCGCCTTCTATCTGCATTCTGAGAAGATTTTCCAGGGCTGGTGGCTTCTTTGTGGGTCTCAACAGAGTTGGCTTGCCTGCGCTCAGCACTCGCAGTCGCTCTCGAGTTGGTTCTCTTCTAACTCATCTCTGCATTTGTTTGGTATTTGCTCGGGTACAATGGTCAAGAGACGAGGAAAACCTTGACGGGGTTCTGCCTGGGACGCGCACAAAGCGCAGAGGCACCGGGAGGAGGAGCTTGAACGGGCCTTGGCTCTGGCCTCTTTCATTCTCAGGAAGAAAGCACGGGTTGAGAGGAGGGAGGTGCTCAACACCATTGTTGAACAAGGAGCTGGCTACAGCAGGACTGAGAAGGAGACCAAGCCCGCGGATTTGTTTTCAGGTTGTGTTGTGGAGGAGGACCTGTCAATTGGGGACCTTCCGTGTGACGAGAAGCCAAGCGCAATGGAGAAGCTTAGCAGGTAGGACAACAAGAGAACCCCGACTAAGGACGACGACCTTCCTGGCTGCGTGGTGGAAGAAATCCCATGGATGGGTGACCTGCAAGCCACAGATGCCGAGAAGATGGTGAAAGCAGAGACGGTAACGGTGCAGAGGAAGTTTGCGGTTGGCATTGGCGAAGTTGTGGAACGGAAGAGTGCTCCTCCTAGTGGCCTCGGTGGCAGAACGCATGGTCCTCTCCTCAGCGACGAACACTTGGCCTTGGTGTTCGAGCTCCGTAGCCACATTGCGGACCTGGAACACAGGGCTCTCATCATGGGCCAGCGTATAGATTTGCTCCTTGACGTGCTCTCCGGGGCTCCAGCTCAGCGTAAGTGCCCCCTGTGCATGCAGACTTTTGCCATCTCGGCGGGAACTGATGGGAGCGACACGTCACCGGGTGCCTAGGCTACCCTGTTTTCCAGGTTCTTAGTCTTTATGTGTAATTGCTATAGGTTTATCTGGACCACTGGCATCTGTCCTGGTTTCCTACGGGCAGGACATATGTCTCTTTTCTTAATGTATTACTGTATAACTGCTAGATGTTTCCCAATAATGTTGGTTTCCGGTTACCGGCAGCATCTTTTGGTGAATGTAGCCATGAAGATGTTTATTTTGTCAAAGTTTTGAGATAATATAATATAGCAGGTACTACACCTTTTTTATTTAAAATAATAATAATAAAACAAATTATTTTCCTATTCTAAAAAAGAATTATTGACTTTCATGTATTTACAATCTTTTACGACCTAAGAAGTGATGAAACACATCAACATAAATCCAATATTAATGCCTTTAATTAAAATAAAATGATTGACTTTCATGCATTTACAATATTTTAAGACCTCCTCAGCCATGAAAGACGTCAACCTAAATCCAAGATTAAAGCCTTTAATTCAAAATTGCTGGAATTATATGCAATTTAATAGTGAAATAATAATAAAACAAATTATTTTCCTATTCAAAAAAAAATTATTGCCTTTCATGTATTTATAATCTTTTACAACCTAAGCAGTGATGAAACACATCAACATAAATCCAATATTAATGCCTTTAACTAAAATAAAATGATTGACTTTCATGCATTTACAATCTTTTAAGACCTCCGCAGCCATGAAAGACATCAACCTAAATCCAAGATTAAAGCCTTTAATTCAAAATTGCTGGAATTATATGCAATTTAATAGTGAAGTAATAATAAAACAAATTATTTTCCTATTCTAAAAAAATTTATTGACTTTCATGTATTTACAATCATTTACGACCTAAGCAGTGATGAAACACATCAACATAAAGCCAATATTAATGCCTTTAATTAAAAATCGCTGGAATTATTTTGTGACGTAAGAAAATATATTTTAAAAAATGGATCTATATGTAATTTAATAATAAAGGAATAATAAAATAAATTATTTTCCAAATTCAAAATGCCGTACGGTAAAATGTTTTAATTCTAAATTTTGGTTGTTTTTATAGATATTTTTTTCAATTTTATTTGAAATTTGGTTATAAATTGTTGAATCTATAAATTTTAATAGTTAAGTCTGTATAATTAGAAAATTTTCAATATTTATATATTTAAAAATACAATTTAAATAACAAAAAATTATGATTTTTATACTAAATTTATATAATTAGTTTCCAACCAAAAAATACCACAACCTAAAATTCCTTTTAAAATTGATTAACTTTATATATAGTTTGTTTGACCAAAAAATCTGCAGCTGCACCAATCTCGTACTCATCTCATACTAGCATGCGGCTGCCACTATAAACTCCTTTTGAAACTGATTAACTTTCGATATATATATAGTTTGTTTGACTAAAAGAATTTGTAGCGGCACCAATCTCGTACTCATCTCATACTAGCATGCTGCTGCCACTATAAGCTCTAAGGACAACCAGTGAAGCGCACAATCTTTACGCAAGTTTCGTCCAGGCTCGAATCTGTGACTTGCTTAACAACCTGTATGCCTTAATAGAACTTAAAGTTGCCAATCTGCCAACACCCCTGCCTCAACTTTCATATATTTATTATAAATATTATTTTAGTATGGATAAAAATATTTACTCTTATCTTTATATAATTTTCTCCATTATTTCATTAATTTATTTGGTTATTCTAAACTCACTGTGATACATTTCATATTTCCAATATGAAATTTACAACCTTTACTACTCATCCAACGTACTGTTTTCATATAATCTTCTTAAATATAATTCTTCGTAAATAAAAACATATTAATAATAATAAAATATCTATAACAACCTCTATTATATTTTTAATACCCTAAAATATTTACTTCAGTTATCGCCTCCTTGTATCCCTCCGAGTAGACATTCACCTCCCTTGGTGGGAGAGGTCCCAGGTGATCAATAGTGTACTCAGTAAGAATAAATAAAAATTGGGTAGTCATATTAAATAACAATAATTTCGGATATATCTAAGGCGAGATAAGATGATCCAGAAGAAGACGCGGACTCGTTGTAGGTATCTTCGTTCATCCCGAATATCCGGAGGAAGACGGGGACTCGTGGTCGGTATCTTTGTTCACCCAGAAGATCCGGAGGAAGACGGGGACTCGTGGTCGGTATCTTCGTTTGAAGAATCTAAAACAAAAGGAGTTACGTGCTCAGTGAAGAGCCACACCCAGAAAATTTCAGATTCAGAAAATACAAAAATCTGTTTTAAAATCTGTAGCTATAACTGAGAAGACAGAAAAAAAAAAACTCATATAAAAATCTGGAAATCACTGTCACAGATTTAAATTCAAATAGTAAAGAGGGTACACAGTACCTCTGTTACAAAACAGTGAAAAACAGAGGATGCTCTGTTTTCACACTAATAAAACTCAGACTAGTCGATTACAGTGCACTAAAAAACTTATCACTAACAAATAAACTTACTAACACACATTACACTCTAAAACAGAAATTGCATTCTGTATATATAGAATCTGATCAGCTTCGAATGCAGGGAAAACGTGGAATAAAAGAGAAGAAACGTGTC
>SNQJ01S0016202.1:92143-127537 GCA_010110895.2 Picea sitchensis
CTACACAATTGTCTCGAGGATGCAACAAAGGAAAGGGGTGTTGACTCTTTGGTACTCCTAAAACAACCAATTAGATTTCTAGGTGTTCCAATGCCATTGCCAATATTAGTGTTTGCATCTCCAAATTATGGTTGGAGGTTACTGTTGGTAATTTTGCAGCTAGAGGTGGTGGGTCTAGGTTCTAGTCATGTGTATGCTCCATGCCAACATAATTTAAAGGTTGTATTTTAACAATTATAAAACAATTTTGTTTCCTTTATAAATTTGAAGAATTTAACAAGAATGAACATCATACTCGGTATAAAAACCTACCTCAACTTTGAAGGAACGAGAAAGAAAATTCCAATACAACTATAAAAAATATTGAATGACAACAAGGCCATCCTCTCTCATCCTCATTGTGGTGAGATATGAGGACTCTTCTACACTTAAACATGCCTTACCCTACTATGAAATGTGCCTCATAGTTTTGAAGGAAGTAGGATAGAAAAATTGGAACTTGTGGTCTCTTTTTTTAATTCATATATTGATGAAAATACACATGTTAACCTTTAATTTCTTAGTTGGTGGATGGCGTGGCAGGCTTGTGTGGCCATTTAGAAGGTGTCGAGGATAGTTTAAAAGGAACAAGTGCATGTTTCTAAAAACATGTGTATATTAGTGTAAGATTGTGTTCCGAGATTTCTCATTGCCTCTTTTTCAACCATCAACTTCATGTGAGAGATTAATATATATTGTTTATTATGTATATCAATCACATTGTGAAGAATTTCTTTTCTATATAATGAGAAGATGGCACATTGCAAGATTTTGAGAGAGAGAATTCTAAAATGATGGGAAAAAAAACATGGTTCTTTTGTTCTCAATGGGACATTCTTACATTCTTAATTGTAGAAGCCTTCTTCCTTTATTTTTCATCTTTCTCTTTTAAATTTCAAATTCTTTCCGCATTTAACTCTATATTTCATGGGAGAAATTGAGAAAACTCCTTATTTTTACTAATCCTTGTCGCATGTAGTGTATTACACCAAAATATAATCCTAGCTAAAAAAAAATAGCAATTTAATAGTGGCTTTTGAAAAAATAGTTTGTTGAAACATTTAAGAGCCATTTTGAAAAAATAGTTTGTGGAGACATTTAAGAGTAGATTGCTTTATGTGCTTGTATCATGGAAAAAATAATTATGTAATATTATCTATTAAATGAAAAATAATATTACTAATTCAAACAATCAATTTATTTTTAATTTTTAATTAAATTTACAAAAATAATACAATGAAATTTTTTTGATATTTAAAGAATTTTTGATTTTTTTTTATATTTATAGAATTTGTAAAAATTGTGAAGAATTATTAAATATCATGCTAATTTTTTTTTTAATAAAAACATGCTTTCATTTTTATTATGGTTGATATTAATATATATAATTATTTTTTAAAAGATTATATAATCATGATAATTTTTTTTTAAAAATGATTGCATTTAGGTTGTGATATAGTGTAAGATTAATTTATGAAATAGTCCACATTCCATCTCACTTTATTACCACAACTAAAATATCTATTTGCATATGGTGGTATGTTTCAAAATGTCTAAACAAACACAGCGAAATAATATTCGATAGGAGATACATCATACAAATATTGTTACTTACTGTCGCCTAAACTAAGTAGAAAGTTCCCTCTCTTATACTGAATGAGTACAAATTCAGTGAAACTAACTAGAAAGCTCCAAATCACAAGAACTAGAAAGCTCCTTAGCTTATAAAGTTGGTGGTACATCATCATCCAAATTTTAATCACTTACCGAGCTATTAACCACTAATCACTTACTATTGCCAACGAGTACTAATCACTTACCGTTATGTACAGATATAATTGAGCAGATCGTTTGTATCACGGTGAGCAACAGTATAACAATTGCCGCCGCCAAAGCTAAAGCTTTCCACGGCGATGAGAAATGATCCTCCACCAGCTTTGCAATCTGGACCTTCATTTCATTTTTGTAGTGCCCATTCACTTTTTCTGTCAGATCGTCGAAGACATCTCCGCTTGACAGGGTGACTTCCTTGCATAGACTGTTGAAAATGTCGGCAACCTCTTTGTCACTACCAAGCCAGTTTGTAAGGATGCCGATTCTTCTTAGCAAAGCCACGTCTTCTTGTGAGTCGATCAAATCGTCCATGAGACTCACGTAATGACTCACGTAATTGAAGAATCTAAAACAAAAGGAGTTACGTGCTCAGTGAAGAGCCACACCCAGAAAATTTCAGATTCAGAAAATACAAAAATCTGTTTTAAAATCTGCAGCAATAACTGAGAAGACAGAAAAAAAAACTCATATAAAAATCTGGAAATCACTGTCACAGATTTAAAATTCAAATAGTAAAGAGGGTACACAGTACCTCTGTTACAAAACAGTGAAAAACAGAGGATGCTCTGTTTTCACACTAATAAAACTCAGACTAGTCGATTACAGTGCACTAAAAAACTTATCACTAACAAATAAACTTACTAACACACATTACACTCTAAAACAGAAATTGCATTCTGTATATATAGAATCTGATCAGCTTCGAATGCAGGGAAAACGTGGAATAAAAGAGAAGAAACGTGTCGGTTTAGAATCAGCAAGTGGCAGGAACGGTTATTTGATGAAGAAAAGCCTCCAGCTGTTCACAAACATGCCGAGAAACTAGGCATTAATTCCTTCAGTAATTGTAAGGATGCCGACTCTTCTTAGCAAAGCCACGTCTTCTGGCGAGTCGATCAAATCGTCCATGAGCTGAACGTAACAAGCCACGTAACTGATTGCAGATGGCGTGCACATCTCCAAAGCGATTAAGTTACGGAATACTATCTCTGTGTTGTCTTGGATAAAGATGGGAGGAAGAAAAATTGTGGCGCTGTCCGGGTCAAACTTAATTTTCTGGATGCCTCCCTTGCATCGTTTAAATTTGATCCCGGCATTATTTAATTCTACTGCATGAGGAATGCTTTCGACTTCATCCCGTGCTTTGTTTTTGTCTTGGAGCATTCCAATGCATTGCCTAGTTTTAATGGAGATGCTACATTTACTTACGCACTCACCCTCATTGAAAGGTGGAGATACAATGGTGGTGTACAAGAAACCCAAAAGATGATGAACTTGTTGTTCAACGTACCATTGATTTACAAATCTTTCGGCGTGAAAAGGGTTGAACAGATCCAATATATCTTCCACCGGAAGCCGGTTCTGGACATCAATGGCCGAGTTGATCTCCAATTCTAGTAGCTTTCGGAGAACGATCAACGGGACTTGATTTTCGAGCATCAAAATGTCGTACAGTATATCATGTGCAGCATACCTAATCTTCTTTCTCCCAAAAATAGGTTCGTAGTACTGCCCAGCCTCCCTACCCATAGTTCTCAATACTTCTAGAATGAAGCAACCGTCCAAACTTAGCATCCGAGCGAGGGTCTCTCCATCGCAATCAACAATTTAATGATGGAGTGTATACAGTGGGAAGTAAAGTTACTTTACATCCAACTGTGTACATGACAGCGTGCAAAGCATGTAATGTGCACCTGGAGCAGTGTAATTAGCACTTCTGCAGGTTCTGACTTACTATACTTTGAGGTTGTTTATGTTGTGATTTATATATATAGAATTACTTTTTAAAAGATTATATAATCATCTTATTTTTTTAAGATTGGTTGCATTTATGTTGTAATTTAGTGTAAGATTAATTTATGAAATATTGCACATTCCACCTCACTTTATTACCACAACTAAAATATTTATTTGAATATGGTGGTATGAAAATGCACACGTTAACCTTTAATTTCTTAGTTGGTGGATGGTGTGGCAGGCTTGTGTGGCCATTTAGAAGGTATCCAGGATAGTTTAAAAGGAACAAGTGCATGTTTCTAAAAACATGTGTATATTAGTGTAAGATTGTGTTCCGAGATTTTTCATTGCCTCTTTTTCAACCATCAACTTCATGTGAGAGATTAATATATATTGTTTATTATGTATATCAATCACATTGTGAAGAATTTCTTTTCTATATAATGACAAGATGACATATTGCAAGATTTTGAGAGAGAGAATTCTAAAATGATGGAAAAAAAAAACATGGTTCTTTTGTTCTCAATGGGACATTCTTAATTGTAGAAGCCTTCTTCCTTTCTTTTTCATCTTTCTTTTTAGATTTCAAATTCTTTCCACATTTAACTCTTTATATTTCATGAGAGAAATTGAGAAAACTCTTCTTTCCACATTCAAGTCTTTATATTTCATGGGAGAAATTGAGAAAACTCCACATTCAAGTCTTTATATTTCATGGTAGAAATTGAGAAAACTCATTATTTTTACTAATCCTTGTAGCATGTAGTGTATTACACCAAAATATAATCCTACATTACTTAATGGATTTTTAAAAAAATAACAAAAAAAAAAAAAATTCTTTATGTGCTTTATTATGGAAAAAATAATTATGTAATATTATTTATTAAATGAAAAATAATATTACTAATTCAAACAATTAATTTATTTTTAATTTTTAATTAAATTCAAAAAATAATACAATGAATTTTTCTTTTATATTTATAGAATTTTAAATTTTTTTTTATATTTATAGAATTTGTAAAAATTGTGAAAGATTATGAAATATCGTGTGATTTTTTTTTTAATAAAAACATGCTTTCATTTTTATTATGATTGACATTAATATATATAATTATTTTTTAAAAGATTATATAATCATATTATTTTTTTTAACAATGATTACATTTATGTTGTGATTTAGTGTAAGATTAATTTATGAAAGATTGCACATTCCACAACTAAAATATCTATTTGCATATAGTGGTATGGAGTTTTCACAGTGTTTCAAAATGTCTAAACAAACACAGCGAAATAATATTCGATAGGAGATACATCATACAAATATTGTTACTTACTATCACCTAAACTAAGTAGAAAGTTCCCTCTCTTATACTGAATGAGTAGAAATTCAGTGAAACTAACTAGAAAGCCCCAAATCACAAGAACTAAAAAGCTCCCTAGCTTATAAAGCTGGTGGTACATCATCATCCAAATTTTAATCACTTACCGAGCTACTAACCACTAATCACTTACTATTGCCAACCGAGTACTAATCACTTACCCTTATATACAGATATAACTGAGCAGATCGTTTGTACCACGGTGAGCAACAGTATATTAATTGCCGCCGCCAAAGCTAAAGCTTTCCACGGCGATGAGAAATGATCCCGCACAAGCTCTGCAATCTGGACCTTCATTTTAGTTTTGTAGTGCGAAATCACTAGGAAAGATGCGTTGAAGGCATCGTTACTAGTTATGATGACGTCCTTGCATAGACAGTTGAAAAGGTCGGCAACCTCTTGGTCACTCCCAAGCCAGTTTGTAAGGACACCCATTCTTCTTAGCAAAGCCACGTCTTCTTTCGAGTCGATCAAATCGTCCATGAGGCTGACGTAATGACTCACGTAATTGATTTCAAACGGCTTGCACATCTCAAAAGCGATTAAGTTACGGAATGCTATCTCTGTGTAGTCTGTGATAAAGATCTGAGGAAGAAAAAGTGTGGCGCTGTTTGGATCAAACTTAATCTCCTTGATGCCTCCCTTGAATCGTTTAAATTTGATCCCGGCATTATTTAATTCTACTGCACGAGGAATGCTTTCGACTTCATCCCAATGCATGTTTTTGTCTTGGAGCATTCCAATGCATTGCCTAGTTTTAATGGAGATGCTACATTTACTTACGCACTCACCCGGATTGAAAGGTGGAGATGATACAATGGCGGTGTGCAAGAAACCCAAAAGATGAACTTCTTGTTCAACGTCCCATTGCTTTATGTCAAATCTTTCACCGTGAGCGTGAAAAGGGTTGAACATGCACAATATATCTTCCACCGGAAGCTGGTTCTGGACATCAACGGCCGAGTTGATCTCCAATTCTAGTAGCTTTCGGAGAACGATCAACGGGACTTGATTTTCGAGCATCAAAATGTCGTACAGTATATCATGTGCAGCATACGTAATCTTATTTCCCCCAAAAATAGGTTCGTAGTACTGCCCAGCCTCCCTACCCATAGTTCTCAATACTTCTAGAATGAAGCAACCGTCCAAACTTAGCATCCGAGCGAGGGTCTCTCCATCGCAATCGATGTTTTCTTCGTAGCTTTCCCTGATTTCCTTCTCCATCTTCCGGATCTCCTCCCTTGCACGATCGGCGAAATCCATATTATTTGGATCAATGGCTAGCTTCCTATTGAACCTCTTGATCATTCTACGCAGCGCTCTTCCTTTGTGATGGCCCATTGGACGAAGCTCTGCACTTCCGTGATGATGTGGACCCAAAGAAACTCTTTGAGGAACATATGCTTCTCTTTTTGTGTCTTTCAGGAACTTGGGAACTCTAAATATGGACACAACTGACGACAATCTCGGACGAACACGGGGATCCTCTTTAATATAATTATTCCAATCTTTTTCGCTGATCCAATCGCAGTGAGGCTCGGCATGAATCTCGTTTGCAGACGCCGACCTTGCATGGCCAGACATTTTGTCACAACAATTCCAGTGCGTTTCGCTGATCCCTCTTCGCGGTTCTCTACCATTAGGTGATTGTATCGGTTGCCTTTGCTGCGACATCCTTCGATCATCATTCTCTGCAAACTCTGAATGCAAAGACAATGTATCAATCTCTGAAGTGTCTGAAGACGCTGAGGCAGGCATTTTATCACAACAATTCCGGTGCAGAGATTACTTTGTCTCTCTCTTATTACAGCTATGTCTCCGTTTCAGTGCAGCTGCAAAAACTTTCTCCACCTTATACCTGCATTACATACTCAATTAAACCTCTAGTAATCATACTCAAATACTGGAAAGCTGCATTACATACTCCAATAAACCTGTAGTAATCATCAAAGTTATAAAGAAGCTAAGAATACTTCACACAGCAGCCAAAACATCAGTCTACAAGGGCCAGAAACACATGGGAGAAACCGGAAAGCAGAATAAGTCAGAAATCACATGACTAAGAAAACAGTCTACTTCACAGCAGTTGGACGATTACATAATGGGAAGGTCGTAGCCTTCTAATCCTCAGATTAACTAATTCTTCTTGATTTCTTAGAAAGCCTACAAAATTATTACCTACACAACCCTCTCCTCTCGTCTTAAATAACTGAAATTAACAAAAGTTAAAGCGAGAATCCCGTTTTAAAAGTTAAAGTAGAATCGGAGAAATGTAAATGTTAATTTAAGTTTTCAAAACTTTCTAAAATAAATTGCATTGCAGAATACATTTAATTATATATTAAAAAAATTCAAAAACTTAAAAAATATAAAATGCTAACTTTATTAATTCAAATTCTTTTTATGATGACAAAGAGTGCTACCAATGTAATTAACATCAAATTATGTTATTAATTTAATTGTGATCATATATGATTTATTATTTTTATAATAAAATTAAATTTTTAATTTTTTTAATAATAANGAAAAAACTAGACTATATTGATTTCATTAATTTTATTAATTCATTATTTGTTTATGCTCAATAGAATGACCAATTCAATTAATATCAAATTACGTGATTAATTTAAAATTTGACCATACATAAATTTATTATTTTTATAGTAAAATAAATTGATAAAAATATGAACTATATTAACCACATTAATTTTATTGATCCATCTTCTACTTATCACTCTTCTTATGTGTGGAGAATCCTCTAGAAAGATAGACCAGATTCAAAAATAAATTATCACTTATAATCTCAAAATTAAGGACAATACACCCTACCCTATCTTATCTTCGGAGTCTTTCCCCCATTTTTTAGCATAGCTATGATTAGATACTTATTGTACAAGAACACGAGGGGAATAAAAGAAGAAGTTATTCTATATGTGATATTAAAAATATTGTACAAGCTAAATTAAAAGAAAATCTATGGTATTATAAAGATTCTAATTTCAAAATATTTGTCACAATACCGACCTTCATAACCTTCTAGGTCATCAAAACTTTAGTGATCTTGGAAGGCTTCTCTTAATACTTTTCAAGCTTCAAAATAACATTGTGAGGAAATTTCACCAATTTTGATCTAGTAAAATAAAATTAAATAAACAAATAATAAATTGATAATTTTTTTTATTTATGTTAAATTTTTTTATTTATTTTTTATATTTAAATTGATATAAATTTATATTAAAAACTTAATTATTTTAATATTTAAATTAATATAGTTTTTTTTTCTATATGTCATAGAATAAAATAAAATATAAATTTATATTAAATATTTGATAAAAAATATTATTTAATTTAATCCACAAAACACTTTCTTTAAATTCAAAATCAATTTAAACAAAAATTGCCTTAATTAAAATAATAAAAAATTATGTTAAAAAAAAAATCAACCTTTTTACATATCATATATTTATATTTATATTTGGTTTCACTAACTTTGAAATATATATATCTATTTGATTTCACTAACTTTGAAATATAACTAACTTAAATCCATTTAACTCCAGATCTATCAAGAGTCGATAGGGATCAAATCTCTATCGACTTTGGTTCTGACAAATTGTGATGGGGTTTCAAGGCTAGGGTTCGAGGGTTACATCTTAAGCAACGATCAACATGGTGACCAAAGGGGGAGGGAGCAAGACTCCCTCCTACAAGCAAGTAGTGGTGGACAGAGGGAAAGGTCCACGCAATGTGGAATTTAAGGAACCCCTGAAAGGTACCTCGAGATCAATGTCAAAGAATAATAAAGAGGTCAACCAAGGCAAAAATGAAAGCTGAATGGAGAAGTTGACCTCCACCTAGGATCGAAAGGTTTTTTCACAACAATTTTTATGAACTTAAAGGACATGAATAAAATCTTTGAGGGGGGACCATATTTCCATGCGTCAGCGGGGCTATACATGCAAATGCGGAAGGAAAACTTCTCCCCAAAAAAGGAGACTTTTAAAAACGTCCTAGTCTGGCTTAAGCTTTATTCCCTAAAGTTAGATTACCGATTGTCGTCCACCTTCGAAGCCATAGGGAACAAGTTAGAGAAATATGTTAAGACATCGGAAGCAACATTATAAGGGAAGTATACATCCTATGTGAGGATCTGTATAGATATGGATGTCTCGGGGGCTCTCCTGGAGGTGATAAGTCTGGAAATCAGGGATGAGGAATGGATCCAAAGTATATATTATGAGCAGATCCTGTTTCGATGTAGAAGGTGTCATGAACATGGGCACCTACTAAGAGAATGTCCTCTAAACTAAAAATCAAAGCATGAAAACTCTAAACAATAGCAGGATGAGGACATATTTGTGAGGCCGAATTACAAAGGCAGGGGAAATAAGAGACAAGGCAATCCCCCCACAGGGAGTAACCCAGAAGCAAGGAATAGAGTAGAAGGAAGGGGAAACCCTAAATAGGGGGAAGAAGAGGAGAAGAAAAGGGATATAAATGAACAGGAAACCCATGAGACCACAAAAAATCAAAATGCCAAAGGGCATCAGGGACACAATGAGAGCACAATGGAAGGAGGAGGTGAAGACACAAATACCCCAATGTAGGAGGTAGACGAAGATTCATAAATGACACCAAGAGAGGTAGGAACAAAAGACCAGACCTCAGAGACATCATGGAAAGGGAAGGGATAGACCTCTCGAACATATTGGAACAATGGAAAAAGTAGGGAGTCGACAATATACCAACAGAGAAACTGAACCCCATTCAATTCCTTTTCCTTCTTAGGGAGGAGGAAAAAACTAGAGGAATCAAGTGCATGCATGGAGAAATAGGGAACTTGGGTATCAAAACCGAAAATGGACATCCACAACACTCACCAAAGCAGGCAAGATGAAAGAAAGGGAGGAAATCAAACAGTGTAGCCCTACGGGAACTACGAGCCCTGCTAATAAATTCAGGTAAGATCAAAATAATCTTTCCTAACTCCCCCCCACATGTTTAAATGAAGGTTATTACTTGGAATATAAGAGGCCTGAACAACCCTAGAAAACAACAAATCCTTAAAAATAGACTGAGGAAGGAACGACCTGATATTTGTTTCATACAAGAGACAAAATGCAATATGAACAGAATGGAAATAATCAGTAAGAAATATTGGAGTAAGTACAAGTTTTTGACTATAGAGAGTCAAAACACAGCGGGAGGTATACTCACCCTTTGGAACCCACAATCGGTGAACCTACTCTCTGTTGAAGCCACTAGGCACACATTATTTGTTAAGATGCAAGTGATAGGAAAAATGGAGGAGGTCCTTTGTACAAATGTGTATGGACCTCAGGCATTGGAGGAAAAAAGAAGAATGCTCCTAGACCTATAAAATATAAAGGAGCGAACCAACAACCTCCATTGGATTATTGCTGCGGATTTCAACATTATAACTACTGTTAGTCCCTAAAGTTGCACTCGACTGGTAAGGGAAAGCTAGGGCATCATTGATTTTATTGCAAAGTGTTTTTGAGGGTTTTTATGATTTGATTTTGGTATAATGGTTGAAAACTGGGTCAAGTTTACAGCATAGCATGAAAATCAAGATTAAAACATTGCATATCCCATTGGCTGAATAATAGGTAGATACATAGATGGAATAAACCAATTCAAGAAAAAAGGAAAGTGAAATATTCAATTTGTCAATTTCACAAAGTTTAGTTTCAATATATTATAAAGAAGCGGGGGTATCAGCTTGAAATCATTACTTGAAAATTATCTCTACAGCAAAATCTTCGTTGTATAAATTAACATTCAAGAACCAAAAACATTGTAATTTGAATAATAAATTCAAGCATGAAAAATGAAATAACAGAGTAGAAAAGAGAAGGTATAACCATCCATATGCCTTTGCTATTAAGTGTCAATTGAACATACATGCCTTTTACCATAATCTCCACAAAAAAGTTTCTCTAGATATCCAAATTTTTGACCTCCATATGGTCTGTCTTCTGTCTATTTAAACTATCTATAAAACTTCCAGATCCTATAATATAGAACAACTTTAAATGACTAGAATAAAAAAGTATCCATATCCTAAATTATTTCACTCAAAATGAGCTTC
Organism: Picea sitchensis; assembly: GCA_010110895.2. NCBI lineage: Eukaryota > Viridiplantae > Streptophyta > Pinopsida > Pinales > Pinaceae > Picea > Picea sitchensis. The sequence continues at coordinate 103,244 of SNQJ01S0016202.1, forward strand.
TACTTCCAAAATAGTCCACAGCTTAACAGCTTGATATAACAAACATTGCCAGGATTACATTTGACTCTACAAAATAGGGATTTTGTTTGACTCTGTAAAGCAAATCGAAGTCTTAGCATCTCTTTGATCAAAACGAGTAATTATTTGACATATCTCTTGGAGAACCTTTAAACAAAATTGTAACCAATCTTCATGTTACCTTTAGGATAAAATCGCAGCAGTGGCTTTGGCATTTTTCTGCTTGAGCTTCGTGGTTAACACAACATTGTGCCAGTAAAGTCTGAAATTGATTTCCCTAAGTTCCTTAAGCAATGCCCTTTGCTCCTTCTTCTTCTTTTTAAGACTTTGAATTCTTTCTTGCTGGCAAGCATTCCACTGTTCTATCTGCATCTTTTCCTTTTTTAATTGCTTTATGGTTTTCTGAAATTCTTTAATCTTTTCCTTATCAGTTCTTCTCTCGACCCTGAATCCTGAACAGTCTTCAGAGGGTGCAGTTTCATTCAGATTTAAAGTAACATTAGGTTCCTTGGATTTAACATAGTATTTTGAGATTAATTCTGAGCTATGTTCTTCTTCAGAGCTTGATGAATCCATAGCTCCAGGTACATCTGGTAAGCAATCTGAGTCTTCCAAGAAATTGTGTTTTTCTTCAGGGAATTCACTAATTTCTTTAGCCATCTATTCAGCCTTAGCTAATCTAGTTGACGCTCTTGTTACAGGGCCTGTAGGTGGTGTAAGTTTTCCCTTTCCTTTGCTGCAACGTTCCTTTTACTGGTCGATGGCATTTCAAACTTGACTGTAGTTTGAGCAATGAGATCATTATCTGACTCTGTCTCTCCTTTGACATCTTCCTCAGGAAGCATTTCAATTTTGGGCTCTCATCTAGGTATCTTACTTCTGCTCTTCTTAGTTACCTTGATATCAGAAGATTCATCCTTCACAGGGTTTTCAACAGAAATATATCGACTTTGTTTAACAATTTTCCTCCCTCTGCCCTTTTTTGGCTTATTGGATTGAGTGCTAGGTTTTAAAGATTTCGTGAGCCAATTCCAGGGCTTCTGTAATTAGTTCAGGGCAGACATGACTAGGGTTTTAATCAGGACTTGATGGAACAAACTGCCTTTGGCATTACTAGAAATCGATTGCACTTTCTTGGACATTTTTGTCAAACTTTTAAGCAGGAAATAAGGAAGATTTAAAGGGTAGTCACCGTTTAGATGCATCAGTATTCCGATATGGTAGATGTAGACCAACGAAAACCTCCCTTCGCAGGTGATGTATCTGTGAATCACCACCAGAGCAGTGTGCCATTCGCGTCGAACCCATCTGCAAGGTATGCCCCTTCTCCAATCTGGATTCTGCTTATCTGGAAGGAGGAATTGATTCAAAAATTCAATGACCACGTGCTCCTTCTTCCACCATCTTTCCCCTCCAACCACGAGCCTGCAAGCCTTGGCTGTAGTTTTCTCTGTCACCAGCATCAACATTTTACCGATTTCAACCTTGTGACCATCGAAGTTCAAAGCAAAATCCATTGCAATCTGCTCGTCATATCCTTGAAATGTAGTGAGGAACTCAAACCACCTGGCATCTTTGAATCTTTGGGCCATCTGAGGGTAGGCTTCAAGAAGTTCGGCACCTTTTGGTTCGATTCTGGCAACTTGTCCGCTCCGCTTTGGCACCATTAAACTCAATTCTGCAACTATCGCCCTCGGGTTCCAAATTCACTTCCTGCAATTGTTGATATATACCTGTTGCTTTGAATGGATACCTGTATTTCTCCCTGCAAGGGTGAACTAAACCAACTTGAACCGATCACATAATAATCATTAAACAACAGGTGATTTTGAAATGAACCCTGCGCGTGTGCATAGCAATTATGTTCTGAACTTGTTGGATTTAGAAATGATTACCAAACTTTCGTGGAAACACACAAACTCTTAACTCATGAATCTTGTTATCATAACTAAATCGAGATAGCAGGCACAAGTTATGGCATGATTATTTGGCACTATGGGAATAGGCTTATTCCCGTAGCGCATTTGACAACTTGAAATTTGAAAATTCCAACGACGTAAAAGGAGACACTTCCAGTTTAAACAATGTTTTTCATAATCAAAACTTAAATAAAACATCAAATATTATAATGCAAACCATGAAACATCCAAAATCTAAAAATTGAAAACAATTGAAAGCGGAAAATGAGGGATAGGTAAGGAGGGTTTGGGACAAGGGTTTCTCACTAAACTGAGACAAAATTAGAAACTGACAACTACATTGGCTGAGAAAAAAGGGGGCAATCATAGATTGGACAGAGATGTAGAAGAATTCACAGCCTTCATAGACATAATGGAGCTAGTGGACATCAAGACTAGTAATGGCCAGTTTACATGGAATAACAAAATACTATCACACTACCAGGTGGCCATGAGGCTAGACATATTCCTAGTCTTGGAATCCATTATTATCTAGGGTTTAGCGTTGGATTGTAGTATCCTACCCTGGGGGGGATTTGATCACTAGCCAATGCAATTGGAGGCAAATTTTTAGACAACACCAAAGAATAGGCCCTTCAGATTTGAGAAATTATGGATCGAACACCCAATCTTCCAGAAGAACATCAAAACATGGTGGCAATAGGAACTCCTAGAACAAGGGACAAAGATGTTCAGACTACACAAAAAAATCAAGTACATAAAGAAAAGACTTAAGGAGTGGAATAGAGAAGTTTTTTGGAACATTGACCAAGAGAAAAAAATGACCGAGGACAGAATGGGAGAGATGCAAGAACAATGCATCCAAGAGGGGTATACTAAGGAAAGAAAAAAAGAAGAAACCTAATTACTCTAGGATTGGGAAACAAGATGTAAGCAAGAAGAGACCCTGTGGTGAAAAAAAATCCAGAATCAGGGGGCTTCATGAAGGGGAGAGGAATGCCAAGTTCTTCCACAGAACAACTATAGTGAGAAGATATCATAATAAAATTTTGAAGATCTAGGATTAGGATGGGATAGAGAGAGAGTCCCATAATGACATTGAAAACACACTAATCAAACACTTCCAGGGGATAGCCAAAGAATCCAACTGGGACAGGACCTCTACCATCTAGAGGATAGTTAGGCACATCCCCAAGTTGGTCATAGAGGAACATAATGTCAACTTGTGCATACCCATAGCAAAGGAATAAGTCGACCAAGTGGTCCAGGAGATGCCTAATGGAAAGGCCCCAGGCCCAGGCAATTTCATTGTGCAATTTTTCAAAGCTTTTTGGGATGTGGTTAAGCATGAAATTTATAGTATAATGGAGGACTCCAAATGCTCAACCTCCATCCTGAAGGCATTGAATGCCACGATGATCACTCTAATCCCAAAAGAAAACGAAGCAAGACAGGTCGATATCCCTATGCAATGTGGTGTATAAGATAATTTCCAAAGCAATAGCTAATAGATTGAAATCACTCCTTCCAACGTGATATCACAAGAATAGGCGGGCTTTGTGGAAGGGTGACAGATTCTGGATAATATCATATAAGCCCATGAAATAATACACAACCTGAAAATTAAAAGGAAAGCGGGGATGTTAATCCAGTTGGACTTGGCAAAGGCTTATGAAAAAATAAGCTGGCACTATATGGAGAATACGATGGAAGATTTTGGGTTCGACCAGCATTGGATTAAATCAATCATCAACCTAGTTTCTACAACAAGCTTCTCGTTGTTAGTCAATGGAGCCCCAACCAAGCCTTTCTATCCAACTAGAGGCATAAGACAAGGGGATCCGCTATCCCCCTTCATGTCCATTCTAATGATGGAAGGGTTGAGCATGAGTATACAAAAGGCAACGGCCATGGGAGAAATAAAAGTCCTAAAATTGTTCAAAGATTGCTCGACCTCAACACACAAACAGTTCGTGGATGACACCGTGCTCCATGGAAACCCCACAGTAAAGGAAGCAAAGGCATATAAAGGAATCTAAGAGGATTTCAGAGAGGCCTCAGGGGCTGAAATAAATCACTCCAAATTCATGATATATTTTTTCAATACAAATCCTGCAATCCAAAGGAACCTGGCCACAATTTTGGGATTTGAGTGTAAAACACTCCCAATGAAATATTCGGGAGTACCCCTAACGGATAGGGCATGTAGGAATGAAACGTGGGAAGGAGTTATCAACAAGTTGTAGGAGAGGGTTAAGAATTGGATGTACAGATCTCTAAATATTGTTGGATAGCTAATCCTTACTAAAGCGGTCCTACAATCAATCCTGGCATATCTTATGTCGGTGTTTCCAGCCCCCAAAGGCATCCTACAAAAAATGAGATCCATTCAGAGAGGTTTCCTATGGAGAGGAGATGAGGAAAAAAATAAATGGGCCTTGGTGGCATGGGACAAGGTGTACAGACCGAAGAACAAAGGGGGCCTCGGGTTACAAGACCCATAGGTAACCAACGAGGCATACGAGGCAAAGATGTGGTGGAGATGGGTAAAGGAAACCTCGGCACCATGGGTAAATTTGTTGAAAGCTAAATATGCCCCAGAAGTCAACAACCAGGAGTGGATTAGGTTCATGGGCACAAGGGAAGGGTCAGCCATCTGGAATCTATCCTAGAGAAATAAAAATTGGATACAAAGTCACAGCCTTTGGGAAGTCAAGAATAGGAGAACAATGAGGTTTTGGGAGGACGCGTGGAAACAGGAACCCAGAATGGAAAATCAGGACAGAGAGGAGCTCAAACATGAGATGATTAGGCAAGGAAAAACAAATGTCCATCAGTACTGAAAGCAAAGGGAGGGGAACACCAGGTGGAGGATTTGGGACAAACTTAACCCACAAAATTGAGCTCAGGTCGACATGGTGATGAAAGAGGTTCAAGAGGAATTGGGGAAAAGGAAAATTGGGGTTTCGGAAGAAGAGGACCAATTGAGGTGGGGAAGAAAAAATGGAGGCGAATTCAACCTAAAAGAGGCTCGGTATTACATAGCAGGACAGGACCAAGAAAACCTAGAGCCACACTGGGAGAGGATGTGGAAGTGCCCCCAATGGCCAAAGATCAAAATGTTCGAATGTTTAGTCCTACACAAGAGGATACTGACCTGGGAGAACCTAACAAAAAGAGATTTCATGGGCCCCTCATGGTATCAGCTATGTGAGGTCAAGGAAGAGTCGACAGATCATCTCCTTGACGAATGCATCTATACAGCTGAGATCTGGGAATGGAAGGCCTGTATTTACTACCAATCAAATCGAGTCAAGGGGGATATCAGAGTGACAATCAAATAATGGAAAGAAAGGTACAACAAAAATGAGGTGGTGAACCTTTGCTAGGGTCTGACGTCGGGGATCGTTATATGGGCGATTTGGAAGGAATAGAACATGTGAATTTTCAAGAATGAAAGCCAACCCACAGATTGGATAAAGGACACTATTGTAACTCAAATAAGAGAAACAGTGCAGAGCCTTAACCTTAACAATGCAAAAATTCAAACTAGAGGTCAAGACTCCTGAATTTTGGAACTGTTTTTATCTGAAAGAATGGAGCTATAGCATACCTGTGGCCTGAGATCCGCAAATACAGACATGAGTCGGTACCTAGGCAATTCCTTTGACAGGTTTCCTCAAGATGAATTTTGATGGGGCAGCGAAAGGAAATCCGAGGGTGGAAGGAGTTCGTGGAGTAATGAGAGACAGTGGAGGAACAATCATTCACCTGTATGTTGGGAGCATAGGCAATTCAACAAATAATGCAGCGGAGTTTGGAGTTCTGGAACTAGGCCTAGATATTCTTCGCAGAGAAGGTATGACAAACTCCATTGTTGAAGGAGATTCGACTCTGGTTATCAACACTGCAAAAAAACTCCAGTATAGAACCAAGGTGGGCTAGGTGCAAAGGAATTGGTGTCTAGCGCAGTCCCTTCAAAAAATCAAGGAGCATCTGTGAATCCTTAAAATGATAGAGTTTTAATGGATTCGTAGGATGGAGAATGCACTAGCAGACATGCTAGACAATGAGGGGGTTAACATGGAGGGACAAGAACTAGATGAGGCCTGGGCTAGAATCCCCAAGGGGCGACTTAGAACAGACTGCATCCACCTGGTGGCACGAGATCACAATGGCAGCTTCAGAGATGAGGGTCATTGTTACACATTATTTTCGTCATCCCTATGATCATTAATGATGTAAACCTATCTGTTGCCTTCAGAGGGGTCAGTGGCCTGAGTTCCTAAAGAGAGAAGGGAGAAGAACTTTTCCTGAGAAAAGAAGTTGCATTTTCCTATGTAAAAACCTTATAAAAAAGGAAGTTCGCAGGTTGCTATATAGGCAGGGTGTGAGAATGACCCATTCTCGCAGGTTGCACTATAGCTAGGGTGCGAGATGTTCGCAGGTTGCTCTATAGCTAGGGTGCAAGAATGCCTACACGTGGGAAAAATTAGCGTTTTCTCGAATCTTCTAGAAGGAGAATCTTCTATGGTGAGGTGGCATCCGAATGGTTTGGATCTTACTCGCTTTCATGATTTAGTGGGATCATCCTAACCTCCTCACCTTATCCNGCTTCGAATGCAGGGAAAACGTGGAATAAAAGAGAAGAAACGTGTCCGTTTAGAATCAGCAAGTGGCAGGAACGGTTATTTGATGAAGAAAAGCCTCCAGCTGTTCACAAACATGCCGAGAAACTAGGCATTAATTCCTTCAAGAATTTCATGCTGGCACAACTTGCGTCCTAATCACAACAAACATTTGGTCTCGTGGTCTTGATGTTCAGCAGCTTTCCTTGGTGATAAACTATGATCTTCCCAACAATCGTGAGCTTTACATTCATAGAATTGGTTGCTCGGTCGTTTTGGTCGAAAGGGTGTTGCAATAAACTTTGTCCGAAATGATGATATAAGGATTTTAAGAGATATTGAGTAGTACTACAGTACCCAGATAGATGAAATGCCCATGAATGTGGTAGATCTGATATAAGTAATTGAGTTGTTGCAGTATATATTTTAGTTCAATTTGAGTCCTGATGCCTGTGTTCTACAGTACATGTTAAATTCTCCTGGTAGTTGTAGTAATGGTGCTATATAGCTATGAACAAGGTTTTGCAGTAGGTAGCAGACTGGCTCTTGGTATTGTTCCTGGCATGCAAATCGTTTCATATTCCTTTTTATGTGACATATTGGGAGTACAACTGATGGATATAACCGACAGTTGAGGTAATAGCAGAGCATCTGGTAGACGCACTTGGCACTTGTAGATTCCACGAAGAGGAACCGTTCTAGATTCCTGGAACACCAAGAGTTTTTATTTTTCTGTTTAAAAGACTTATGTATGTAGCAGAGAAAAAAGGGAGAGGGGGCGCATGAGCGCAACACTGAAAAAACTTCTTTCGAAGAGAGTTTCATTGTAATGACTGAGTTTTTGTAAACCAGACTGGAGTAATAAAGATGATTTTTGCTTGCGACTGTGAGATTCATCACAGTCGATTTCTTTCAGCATGTTTTTCTTCTTTTCAGCTGTGTTAAATTTGTTTGGACTGCATTTATGTGTTCTTTACTCGCAGTTGGTATTGTCTTTACCATAGCTTTATGTCTTCCTTAATCCATCACGACGGCATTACATTTTGTTTTCTTCTAACCGATGGGCTTTGTTATACTTTAGTACGACCACTACTATAACGAAAGGATTTGGGTTTTCTGTAATTTTTTATTGCCTTTCCTCTGCACCAACTATGAGCTGTGTAAGACCAATCTACATTTTCAGAACTCTTCATATATCCTTTGCTACATCGGCCTGTCCTTTTCTTTTCGTTACTGCATCATGATTAATCAAAGCACTGAAAGATAGACCTACTTTGCCTCACTTTCTGCAAGTTATTTAATCTCTGCTATTATCTCTTTTCTTCGATTTTCATTTGACGTTTAACCCTCAAACCCCACAAATCCAAGACCATCTTTTACCCATAAATCTGCCCACCTTTTTCACACTACTTAAATTCCTATTGTGACAATGTTTGAGAGATCCCTCTCGGGTTGGAAGGGGCAGCTCCCAATCCAATGTGGTTCGATGTTGCCTCGGGATTGATTTTCTACAGCCCATTTCAGTTTCCAGTGTCAACAGGTTGTATGGTCGTATTTTGTTTACTATCGTTGTTGACGTCGTGTAGGCTTTAACGGATGCATCACTTGAAAAATTGAAGAATATCGATAGGTCTGTAGGAACTTTCTTAAATTTCGGTTGCCCGAGGTTTTCCTTTTTAAATTTTTGGAAGGTCCTATTAGGTATGAAGTTTTTTGTTTTTTTTCTCCATGGATGGGTGCGTTTTCTTTAAAATCTTGAAAAATTGGGGCTGCTCATTAGATGTTGTGAAAATGGAAGGATGGAGGTTTTGAATCCACGGTTCAAAGAATTTCCCCCAACTTTGTGCATTTGATGCTCACTAAACCCTACTTCGAAGCATTTGATCCACGGTGAGTGTTTTACGTATAGCTAGTGGTCTATAAAGAAGTTCCTTTTAAGCACATGCACTAAAGCCTTATTTTTGAAGTTTTATTTCCATGGCCCGAATTAATTTTCCCAATCCTTTACTTTATTTGTCGATCTTTTCACAGTTTACAGTATCAATTTAGGTTTTCTCATATCGTGAACTTTGTTACTCAAAAGCCCATGATTGCCACCTAATTGAAATTTTATGGGCGCTTACAAGGTACTCATGATAAACTTAGTCTGGTTAAAGATTAAGGGTGTGTATTAGTAGGTTTTAGTTGTAAAATTAGTGAAATTTCTTCATTCTACATCATAAATACAACAGGGAGTGGATGAGGGTGACATTTCTCCCATGTCATTAAACAATATTGGGATTAAATGAGAACCTAAGTTTCTTGAATTCTAATGAAGTGTATGGGATGATAAAGTGCGAATTTATTCTATAGAGAAAGTTCTTCAAAAATGATGGATCTTAGAGATTTTGTAAGAGTATTAGTGGGAGCACTTGGATTGAGAATACCCGTTGCCTCAATATCCATAAGGAGTGGTGTGCATGAGTTGTCCTCTCCTTGTATCTGTGAATTTTGGCTCAAAGGATTCCCTACACAAACAACTTTAGTTCCCTTGGTTACACCCTCTGTCGGTGGCCCTGATCTTCACAGTATTGCGGAAAGGTTTTATTTAGAAGAAGTTTATTTGTGCAAGTTTTCAAGTCCCGCCTATTTCCAATCATCCCAAGGTTATTTGGAAATAGTGATATTTACAGTCAGAAAAGGATTCCACTTAGGGAGTAGTAGTAGTAAGGAGATTGGGACCTTCAGATTGCAAGTGGGACTAGAATGGAGAGAGTGAAAGGAAGTGCAACTTCACAATGGATGGGATATCATAGGTAAAATCAAGGCAAAGGGTGTAGGTCCTAGGGCGAAGCTCCACATAATAATTAGGATTGAGCTTGATCCCCGATACATATTTCAGTTTGAAGAAGAAACTGCATCGAGCCCCCATATTGTGCAACTACAAGGCAATGTGAGGCAACCAATTTTCAGTTGTAAATTCCATCGAGATAGAGGATGTTGATCATGTGTCTCTCAACTTGATAGCACTGCCATTGGTTGGTTTAGTTCTCAAAACAGTGATAAGGTTAGAGAAAGAAGGGAACATAAAGGATGGTTAGTTATGATCCATGACCTTTCTCAATCTCCTATAGTTGTTGTCTCTATTGTACTGTAACAACCCAAATTGGAGCCAAATTGCATAGAAGGAACAAACCTTGGGGCATCAGGGAGACTCTGGAAGCACATGTAATTGGAATCATAGGTTCGAATCTTAGGCCTAATAGCAGAAGCAGTCCCAAAAAGTTGAGCAATAGATATGGTATAGACTTTTGTGGTTTTGTAGGCAGTCAAAGAATATCCTTAAGTGTTTCCTCCTAAGCTTCTCACCAACCATCATCATCATCGTCACTAACCCAAAGCGAAGAATCACCCGTTTTTTATAGTTATGAATAACTACCATTCATTCAATCCATCATTCTTTGCAGAGGCGCCCGACCTCATCCTCTTCTTTAATTCTTTCATATTTTATTGCCCCCCATATCCTTATTCGTTTGGTGCACTTCTAGGGTTATTGGCGATAATTGCAAGAGCTTCCCTGGTGACCTATTCTCTATAAGTTTCCCCCAACTATTGACCCCTGCTATTATTTTCTTCTAATGGGTAAGATTTGTTCATGTATTCTCATGACCTAACTAAATCTTGCAACGATGAACTCTGACTTGCAAGGACAATTGTGTTTTGGAAGGATTGAATTGTATGATTGAAGAATTTGTTTTCTTTACATGGAATAATTTAAAAATATAGGTAATATTCCCTGAACCTAGATCATTTTCTGAATCATGGCGTCAAAGGACCCATTACAACGATGGACCATAATGGTCGGCCAGATAGAAATTGACAGAATCCCAACACAGACGAAAATTTATTTGTTTAAAATCCCATGAGAAAGGATTTTTTTGGTCTTGGATTTTGATGTATGTATGGCTATAGAATTTGTCTGCATACATGTGATTTTTACATTTCACTTTTTATTTTTTTATTTTTAGTTTTTGGGTTGTCTGCTTTTGGTGGGTTTTTTTCATTAAATCTTGGCTGAGGGTTAGAAGGTATTTAATGGTTTTTCTGAGAATATGATAGACGCTATGCCTTGGTTATATGATTAATACACACATATGATTCAACCTTAAGGGTATTATGATGCACCTTAGAACACTGTTTGCAGTTTGCATTGCAGCTCTTCTTGCCATTAGGATTCTAGTGTATTGATTTTGTATATTATTATTTATCATTTGTTTGAAACGGAATACGGCATGTTACCAAATATTGATATATCTGATGTTCATGTCTCAAGTTGACGAGAATGTCTTGATCTTAATGCCAAGGTGTTTAGGCCTACTTCCCCTCGCGTTAGGACTGTTGCTGTGTTACAACCGAAATTGGACCCAAATTGGATTTCAAAGAAAAAGACAAAATCTCAGTGTTGTGGGTGGTCAAGACCAGGATTTAGTTTTGAAACTGGGCTCTGATACCATAGGTAGAGCCCGGTTATTTTCAGGACTCAAACTAATTAAAAAAAATGATAAAATCTAGTTTAGAATTTCTCTCATGATTTTCTTATAGTTGGAATAAACCATGAATAGAGAGTGTTCGCACAAGATTTGTTTATGCCTCAACTTTGCATAAGTGGTTCTACCTACAGGCGCCACCTAATTTTTTACAGAGAACATAATCTGCATTTCATCATTCATTTTGGCAAATGAATACAATTGTTATGGTATTTTTATTTGTTTTGGGGAAAATTGAAATTATATTGAGTTATTCCCAATATCCAATTTCAAGCATCAGAGAACCCATGGATTTATGCTACCGAATTGCATGTAGAAACATAGTCAGGCGCTACCTATAGGTGCTGTGTAATATTCTGGTAGAGGATAAATTGTGCAAAGTTATTATGCCAGTTTTGAGTCACTAATTTAAAACTTGGGTTATGTGCATTTGAGGATGTATTTTTGAAAAATGGAGGAGGATTTTGTTCAAAACATTCCAAATAACAAAAACCTCTCTCAATTTTTCAAAATGTGTTTTGGTTTGAGATATATTGGATATACAAGTAGGTGTTGCATACTCTGCACAGTGGCATTGCATACTAATTTCCTGTTGCGGTCGCGGTTTTGATATTTGCCTTGTTGGGAGGTTTCCACACGTCAAGGAGACTTTGAATGGATTCTCAAAGATCATTTAGATATCAAGGGACACCTGTACCTAATATTTATCTCCATCAAAGGCCTCATGCATGAGGTAAAAATAATTTATTAATGACTTCCAACAAATTCCTGAAAATCAACAGTTTGTTGGATTTTTGTCTCTTTGGTTGTTGCCAGCTATCTCCAAGGATTAGAATCCAATGGAGGATATTAGATTCGATATCCTTAGGTTATTTTGATGCTATTTTATATTTAAAGAGGGAGATATCTCTTGGAGAGAAGGGGGTATGAGCCAATAGAGGCTAGAGAGAGTAGGAATAGGTAGTTTTTTGTGTGTGTTCATTTGTAAGCATGTGGGAATTTTAGGATTGTAAGCATTATTGCTATTGGAGACTCATGAGAGATGTGATTTCAGATTGTAACTCTTCTTTTATATTTCTTCCTATTTGAATATATTGCATATTTGAGGATCAAAGGCTGTCAATGATTTATGGATCCCTAAGAAGTAGAGGATCTGATGTATTTTTCCCATCAGTCATTGTTTATATTCAAGTATTTGTTGATTCATTGAATTGAGAGGATATATATTTACTGAACATTCTATCTTATGTTTTCCTTCTTCATTTCATTTTCCTATCAGCATATAATCTTGTTTTCTGTTAAGCAAATTTTTTGCCTTAGATGAGTGGGATTTGAATCCATTGCCCATTGGTGTAGCCTACTGATCTGTATTTTTCTTCCCTCTCTCTTTCTTTATCCATCTTGCTGATCCACCTATTCAAAACCAAAGTTATCTTTTACATTATGATGGGTGTTGAGCTTACACTTTAGAATTCAAAGTGTGAATTTCAATGGTAACATTTTTGGCACCGTTGTCGGGGACAGATTTGAGCAGATTGAAAATCTCCCTGGGAAGAACGAAACTGCGCAGCTCTAGCTTTAGATGGTGATTGAAGTTGGACACCTTAAAGACTACACATTCACCATGGTGACTCCATTTCTCGGAATATGTTGGTTACTCCACTGGGGATGAGAAAAATCAAATGTCTATGAAGGCTATCTTAGCCAGGAGGTTCGCCCCACTCAATTTCTCAGCCATAGATGGTTATCCACATCTTGTGCCTCAAATTGATGAATGGAAAGATCTATTGCCCATATTTTATGAAGGTGATGATGACAACCCTTTGAAGCATGTTCATGAATTTCATTCTTTGATGCAGTAGCTTGACATCCATCATGAAGATATATTGATGAATATGTTCATGTATTCACAGGAAGGCGATGTGAGGCAATGGTATAGAACACTCCTTGCTTCTAGTATTTCCTCTTTGAAGGACTTTCATGATGTTTTTTATTCTCATTACAAGATAATGTATCCAGCTGAAATACTTTTTGAGAATTGTTGTGAGGGGTATGCATCATATATTCAAGATTCAACAAGTGATTCCTCTAGTGCTGATGGTGAAGGGGATGATTATAGAGAGCAAGAATTAGATGATGAGTTTCATAATTATTTTCGTAAATTTGAAGAACAAATGCATCATTCAAGTCAAAATATAGGTCCCCAAGAGAAAGATCAATATGGACAATCCATCATTTCCTTATCTCCTCCTTTTCTTGATTCTTTAAGTCAAGAGGTCATCTTAGATTCAGATTTATTTCATCATGAGCATAGTGTTGTAGCTTTTCATGACCGAATTCATATCTTACCAGTCCCTCCTATTGTTAATGAACCAATGTTCCATGATTTTCCAAGTTTTGATGACTATGATGATGTTTTCCTTGAACAACTAGTTGTCCGATCTATTGCACTAATCCCATCATCCATTAATAGTCAAATGGTAATTGATTCACCTTTGTATGATGATTATGAAGATAATTTCCATGAGCATTATGTTGAAGACCTTATATTAGAGAATTACCCTTTCCATCAAAGAAACAATAGCTTGTTTCAACACCCATGTCATATTTTTGTTGCTAAAAAAGAAGAAAAAGATGATAATCTAAGTTTAGAAGGTGAAAAACTGAGAAATTGAGACCACAAGCCAAGATATGATGAATATCCCTTATAATCAGATGATAAGATAGAAGAATTTAGTTTCCCAAGAACTTATAATTGTGATGAAATGCCCTATCAACCCCCTATTCCTCTTCAAGACACAAGCTCAGTTTCATCAAGCAGCCAAGATCAATTTCCATGTGATTAGATGAGAAAGGTTGAAATTAAAGAAAGAAAAGCATCGCTAAGCCTTTTTCCTAATACACCTCATGACCAGGAGTGGGCCAAGGCTATATTCATTAAGGATGAATCAGAAAATCAGTAAGCCATACAACAACCGAGAACAGTGGAGGAAGGACCTAATACAATACTTTTCCTTTTTACAGAAAGCAATGTTGTAGGGGCAAGTATTGATGATGTTTTTCAGGATCCATTTGCAGCTTGTTTGCAAGAAGAAAGTGGGCCTAGGATCATTGATTTATTCAATGGAAAGTGTATTGCCAGAGGTTTCTTTGGCATGCCTTCAAGTAAGAATTATATCTGGTGCTTAAGGAATCACATTTCAAAGCTTCAAATAGTTTAAAAAATGATGAAATGGCTTGATTGGTTGTTTCATGTAACTTGAAAGCTTCATTTTCCCAATTAAAGTAGGTGTGTGCAATAAGCTTCCTAGACAAGCATCATTTTCATCATTTTTTCAGTTTTAGTTTTCATTTTCATTTAGTTTCAGCTGAAGGTCACAGATCAAAGCAGATTGTAGAGGTTAAAGGTTGAGAGCATGGCTCCACAAACCCAAAGGATAAGGCACTGAAACTACAAGAGTTATTAGAGCCTCATAGGGAGGACTCTATCCCCCATGGAGCTTATGTTAGCACAAGATTGGTTTATGCCTTAGTGTTGCATAAGTGGTGCTACCTATAGGCACTACCTAATTTTTCACAGAGAAGATAATCTGCATTTCATCAATCATTTTGGCAAATGAATACAATTGTTATGGGATTTTATTTGTTTTGGTGAAAATTGATATTATGTTTAGTTATTCCCAATATCCAAGTTGAAGCATCAGGGAACCTATGGATTTATGCTACCGAATTGCATGCAGAAACATAGTTGTGCGCTAGCTACAGGCATTGCATAATATTCTGGCAGAGGATAAATTGTGGAGAGTTATTCTGCCAATTTTAAGTCACTAATTTAAAACTTGGGTTATAAGAAGTTGATGATGTATTTTTGAAAAATGGAGGAGCTTTCTATTCATAACATTCCAAATAACAAAAACCTCTCTTAGTTTTTCAAAATGTGTTTTTTTTGAGAGATATTGGATATAGAAGTAGACGCTGCGTACTCTGCATAGTGGCCCTGCGTACTAATTTCTTGTAGCGGTCACAGTTTTGATATTTTCCTCATTGGGAGGTTGCCACATGTCAAGGAGAGTTCGAATGGATTTCAAAGGATAATTTAGATATCAAGGGACACCTGCACCTAATATTTATCTCCATCAAAGGCCTCATGCATGAGGTGGAAACAATTTATTAATGACTTCCAACAAATTCCTGGAAATCAACAGTTTGTTGGATTTTTGTCTCTTTGATTGTTGCCACCTATCTCCAAGGCTTAGAATCCAATGGAGGAGATGGGATTCGACCTTCTTAGGTTATTTAGATGTTATTTTCTATTTAAAGAGGGAGATATCTCTTAGAGAGAAGGGGGGATGAGCCAAGAGAGGCTAGAGAGAGTAGGAATAGGCAGTTTTTTGTGTGTGTTCATTTGTAAGCCTGTGGGAATTTTACGATTGTAAGTGTTATGGCTATTGGAGACTCATGAGAGATGTGATTTCAGATTGTAACTCTTCTTTTATATTTCTTCTTATTTGAATATATTGCAGATTTGAGGATCAAAAGCTGTCAATGATTTATGGATCCATAAGCAACAAAGGATCTACTATATTTTTCCCATCAGTCATTGTTTATATTCAAGTATTTGTTGATTCATTGAATTGAGAGGATCTCTATTTACTGAACATGCTATCTTATGTTTTTCTTCTTCATTTCTTCCACCTATCAGCATATAATCTTTTTTTCTGTTAAGCATATTTTGTGCCTTAGATGAGTAGGATGTTTGTGACTCCATTGCCCATTGGTGTAGCCTATTGATTTGCATTTTTCTTCCCTCTCTCTTTCTTTGTCCATATTATTGATCCACCTATTCAAAACCAAAGTTATCTTTTATATTTTGATGGGTGTTGAGATTACACTTTAGCAGTCAAAGTGTGACTTTAAGTGCTAATAGAGAGTAACAACATAATAATGATAACAACATAATAATATCAACAAAAACAACATAATAATGATAACAACAACAAAATAATGATAATGACAACATATACATACCTCCACATGAAGGTTGGTTTATCTAGTCCCTTTTCTATCTGATCTTGTTCATATTCTTGTTCTTGCCCAAATTTAATATTAACCTTCCAACCAACTAGGAATAGCCCCTCTGGCTCGATAGCTCCAGGAATCCTTGCAGTTTCCTAGCCCCCAAGCTCAAAATTACCAGCAACATCAGTGCCCTGTGAGAGCTCCCCAAAACCATTCCTCCAATTTCCTCCTGCTCCTCTCTCTTTTAGAAATTTAAAAATCTTCAAACATAAATAAGATCCCTCTTCCAAATCCTCCCCTTCATTCTTATCCTCCTCTCTCAAATCCCCCTCATTAATTCCCAACAACCTTATCTTCCCATTAATTCCCCAATAGCCCTATCCCCCCATTAATTACTTCACCCACATTTTAATAATAAAATAATAAAAGACTCATTAACATATTTTAATAATTAATAAAATTTAAATTAAAAACTATGATAAAATTAATCAATTTCGGTTGTTACACATAGATAATCCCAGGGGAGATGACCATAATTAAGAATCTATCCTCCTTGAATTAGAACCCATGAGAGTTAAGATGATGAGTCTTAAGCAAATACTAGGGTCATTAGCAATGGAATATAATAGAGGTCCTAGGCTTGACCCTTTTCTTCCTTGGTTATCTTTTTTGGAACTTGCCACTGAGTTAGTTTCTTCCTCTTCCATCGAAGATTTGTGTTTTGTACCTCATTCCTGTCTTGATGGGTTCCATCAAGGAGATATCATATATCAAAAGACTACTCATGATGAGTATATTCATATGCAGAAATTCATTCCTATGTGGCATGGACCCAACATGATAAGCCATATGATGCCAAAATTATCTCATGATTTCATCAATGATGAAAACGATCCTTGGCCTAAGCCTAGTAATGGGCTCTACTTGGCATAATATGTCAGTATGTGTAGTTCATTGTACATAGGTGTGTGGTGTGAGTGATTTTGTTTTGTATATATCATATCCAAAAAAACCAAAAATATTTTCTTTTTTGAGATTTCACTATGCATTTTGACCCCTCGAATCTAGTTTACATGTGGTGACGACATCATGGGGACATTGTTTATGGAAATGATGAGTTTCAATGAACTTGAGGTATTTCTTATTCAAAATGGCATATAGGGATATGTTTTTTCCCTGCATCCCCGATTTGCATTATTACCCATCTATTTTGTTGTGAGATATATTAGGTTTGATCCCATCAGGTTGCAACATTAGCCACTCCATGTTTTCACATTGTAACTGTTGATGTTAGTGGTAGCATTAGACAAGTACTTCTACATGAGCTTGGTGTCTATCAAGTGGAATTTTTCCAAATCCTTCTATTTTGGTAATTTACTTTAATTCAAGTTATATTAGTTAAGGTAAAGTGTTTTTATTAGTTAATTGAATTATTTAAGGAAAGTGCTAAAAGTAATTATCATGTAATCTAAGAATGTAAGTCTCAAGTGAGTGTGATAAGTAATATCAACCGAAAATCATTTTGGATATTATATTTATATTATAACTGATAACTATAAAAGAAAGGCTAGGGTTAAAAAGGAAGACATGTGTGTTGAGGGAGTCATCACAGAAACTTTGGTGAGAGATCATGGTTGGGACTTTTGGTGAGATGCCAAGGTCAGGGATAGAAAAGAAGGAATTTTTCTAGTCTAGAGAGTGTAGAATAAAAGATAGACGTTTTATTACATGAGAGTAAGGATGTATCACTAGTTGGGTTAAGATATTTCATCCAAATATTGATGTAGAGAGGGTTGGATCATGAAGGACTGTGATTCAAGATCTTGGATAGGTGGTAAAATCAACATGGTATAAGAGCATGATATTTGAAGGGAAGAACCAAAGAGAAAAATATTGACAGTTGCAAGTAGATCTGTCATATTTGCAAGAAGATATTGTCAGATCTATAACGATGAGGTAGAAATCAAAGGACATATTTCAGGGAAACAATAGTACTGAGGTAGAACAAGTTTTTTTTGCAAGTGTATAGAGTTGCATGTGGGTCACGGAAGAGATAGTTGTGTACATACATGTTCTTCAGTGAGAAAAGTCACATACATACATGGGTTGTAGTGGTGGTATTCGTGTACAATCCCATACAAGTCAATACATGGGTAGTTTTAGTAGAGGGTTATCAAATTAGATTTCGGAAATGGAAATTGGATTGTGATTTGAGGATAAGTTGGATGGGGTTTTCAAATATAGTCCTTGGAAGGATAGAATCATTTTGGTGTTGATGGAGAATGGGATATGGGAATTTTCTAATGCTTAGATAAAAATCATCAAACAGATGTGACAGAACTAGTCATCCATAATTAGAAGGATGCGAAAGTTCGGTTCATCCTTCTAGATGGAGAAAAGGATCACTCGATCCCTCATTTACCAAGAAAGAATAATTTCAAAGAAATGTGGGAGGCTCTAAAGATTTTATTCCATATAAATAATGAGAATCACAAAATGGTTCTGAGAGAGAAGATTAGAGACACAAAGATGACATGAATAGATATGTTGAAAAGTGATCTCACCTGGATCCGATAAGTTTGAGATGAACTGGATTCAATTGGGGGAGACAATGGTTGATTCAATGTTGGTTAGACTAAAACTCAAAGTATTTAGGAAGGAGTGGCCATAGTCGATCAAATGAATCATGGCACAATAAATTCTCCTGGATTGTTCAAATTTGTGGGATGTGTTATCCCCGATATCTAGGGATAACTAGGAGATCATGTCTCGAGGCCCACAGGTCCTAGACATGGAGTACCAAAAGCAGGATCGACTTGAGCATGGCCCTGGAGGGCCCATCATTTCTTCTTCTTTGTCAGATTTGCCCTGTCAGCAGTAGCAGTTTCCATCACCACTGGCCTGGGCTTGCATCAGAGAGGACTCTTGCTCCATGAGGTAATTGGTCTGAGGTATCATGGTATGTGTCATCTTTGATCGTTATAACCTTCTTATACATGCATTAGATTCCTTTCATTTTTGATGACTTCTTGGATATTACACTAATCCACTTGACCATTGTTGGGGTGATTGATTGGGTGACTTAACAAGCTAATATTCATGGGTTTTGGTTAGCCACCAAAGGGGATTTGCAGAGCCATCATCTGCTCCCACCATCTTATCATATTTACATTTTATACCCTACTCATCCATCCCATTCCCCTAGTCCGGACAGTAGGATGACCTTTGAGGGTTACACTTTGTCTCGTGGGAAGAAGGGGCTAAAGGCCCAGGGGATAAAAGCAGCTGGTAAAAGATAAAAGCCATAGGAAATAAAACCTAGAGATGCTTCGCCCAGGGGATCCCCGAGAAGGCAATAAAAATCCTCTCGGTAAGAAACTAAAGGGACCCTAAGAAAAATAATAAAAAACAAGACCTAACCAAGAGGATGGGAGGTTTCATCACGAGCCGACCCATTATGTTCATAGGTATCCAATGGTATGACACTGCCACTATTTGGTCACCAAGCCAGGGCAGTGACCTTCGGTTGCATGGCCAAGGGAAAGGGTGTCTCATCACAAGCCAGCCTTATCATTTCTGTGAAGATACCAGTGGGTAACACTGTCAGCTCTGGCCACCAAGCCAAGGCAGTCTCCTCTGGTCAGACCTTGAAGTAAAAATAAAGAAAAGCAATAAAATAAAAATGAAGGCAATAAAGGGCTTGGAAAAAATGCATCCATGACAGGTAGAACTCGCCTCCTGCAAAGGCACCCATAGACAACACCTGCCCTTGGTCTTACTATGACTAGACATCCCTAAAAACCATATCACCTCATAAAACATGGCTTGAATGATATTCTAAGGAAAATTTCTATCTCTTGTGGGTATTAGCCCAATAGGTTGTTCTGTCGGTTTCCTTAGCTTTGTATAGTATATCTGTGGAATATCTTTGAGCTCTTAGATGATATGTTGGGGATTTCATGCATATATTTGATAACTTTAATGATGAAATATGATTTACATTGCTATGATCTGTAGGACTAATGAGCCCATGGAGGGCATAGTTTTTTATGTGCAAGACCATACCCAGCGGACAGGTACCAGAGGAACGGTACACATGGGGAGATGATTAGCTTAGACCTCCATGGGGATAAAGATCCCATCAGATGGTTGCTGGGATGGTAGAGGTAGGACAACGTCATGATGAGCTCTTGCATGAAGAAGACAGAAGGACGCCCTCACCAGGATGCTTTGGCAGAGATTGACCTAGGGGGGATCACCCCCTTGGCACAGACCTACCCTCGCTGGTACGTCCACTCTCACCAGGACCTTCTTCCTCTCAGCCCAAAGAGAGCCAATTCTCTTCTACCTCCCAATTGAAATATCTACACCCACAGTTCTTTCCACACGACCCTCGTTCTTTGATATATCGGAGGATCGAAACTTCGCGGCTCGCGAGTTCACTGTCTATTCTTTGGGTTCTCGAATCTCCGAGACCCGATGCATCAGACAATGCTAACTTTTTCCTCTGCTATAGGGACTTCACTTTATCACTACTCGCTACTTGTGACATTAAGTACTCAGGGTTCAAACCTCCGAGACCCGATGCGCCGAGATGCCGACAACTCACGATCTCGTTCCCTCGCAATATCGTCACTCGTGTGGCCAAATGAATCTTACCTCGACTCCCGATACCCGAGACACCGAAGTGTCAATGCCTCACATCACCTGCCACGTCACCCCGCTGTGGTCCACACTGCCTACGTAATCATTGGGGCTTCGCTTCTCGCCCTCTCACGATTCTCGTGACCAAATCTTTCGCTTCCTTCTCGCGAACTCTCGATATGCCGATCCACGAGTAGAACTATACTCCTCTTGATCTCGATCAACCCTCCTGCCCTCCTGAGCTTCAAACTTTCTTTCTCTCCTGCACAATGGCTTCCTTGCACCTCTGCAAGATCCCATGCCTCGGATTCTCATGACTTCTCCTCAGAGAATTCCGACGGTCCGTTCAATTTGCAAATTGAAACCAATGCTTATTCCCCGAAGCCCTATCCAACTACACGCAAGTTTCCTGCACTTGCTCGAATGCCTCCAACTCAAATTCTCTGTGCCATCCTTCGACAAATTCAAAGGCTTATCCCTCCTAAGCTTGTTCTCAACTTTTCAAGTCTCTCAGGAAGAACTCTTTGCATGCACTCCTTGCAACAAATCTTCCACAACAGCTAAGTGTTGAAGCTCTTCGACCCTGTGCACTCCTGCAGCAGCAGCCTTCAACTCTTTGCTCAGAATTGCAACTCTGAGACTTCATCCAGACTATGCACGCCTTGCATGCCTTTGGTGCCAAATGTTCACTCTTCGAGGAAATGAGAATAAAAGCTTCCTCTAATTGAACCCTGCGGTCACGCACTCCTTGCGGACAAATTCAACTGCACTCCTTGTAGGAATTCTCTGGTTCACTTAGAGAAATAATTTAAAACTCATTCTCTCACCCTCTCAGACTTCTATTTAACTATGAAATCACATACACATCATATAAAAGCAAATGCATGACAAGAAGCAAATATTATAAGCATAACAACATCAACACACAGAGAATAGATGCATAACCATGGAATTGAATCAAAGCCTTCTCTATTAATTCAATGTCTATACATGGGTGCTCTATACACAGTTCTCTTCTTTCTCTTCCACTCTCCTAAATTCTTCCTATATTACAATGTACAAAGGAGGGTGTCTATATCTATTTTCCCTCTCGAGCTCCAAACTATCAAATCTACAATTAAATGTTCTATCTACTTTACATTAAATCTATTAAATGCCTCATCTACCTAAGGATGAGAGCTTATCTTCTCAAGGTCCATTACAACACAAAGTGCACTTTATTAACTCTACACATTAATGTTTGGTGCAATAATATCAAGGTGTTTCAAAATTTGTGCTGGCGCTGTCCAGCTATCTTCCATTCCATGTTGGCTCGCTTGATGTGTTGGCGATGCTCCTGCATCATACTCCCTGGGTTGAAAAAATTTCATGAACTCCTGTCCATGATCTCCTGCATGGTCTGTCCATGCTTCTGTATGACTGCTTCGCTCTCCCAGCTGACATCTTCCACTGGTTGATTCTTCCACTTGACCAGATACTCTAAATATTCTTTTCTTCGAGTCTTCTTACCCACTCGCTTGTCCAGTATCCACTCCATATGTGGCTTTTCTGCAACTGGCAATTGTCTTTCCCACTGGATTACTGGTTCCTCAGTTCTAGTTTTTGCTTCTCCAGCCCTGTATGGGTATAAATCTGAAATATTGAATATCGGAGATATTTCGATGCCATCCGAAAACTCTATCTCATAAGCATTCTCTCTGAATTTCTACAGGACTTTGCATGGCCCGATCTTCTTCATCTTTAACTTATTATATGTTCCCCTTGGGAACCTTTCCTTCCTTAAGTGTGCCAGAATCAGATCACCAACTTCGAACTGAAGTTGTCTCTGATGCTGATCTGCCCTGCGCTTGTATTCCTGATTTGAGTCTATCAATTGTTGCTTCACCTTACCGTGAAGTTCTCTCATCGCTTCAACGAACTCTTCTGCGCTCGCATTGCTAGTCGCAGTCTATTCTGACTCTCTGAGTTCATAAACTCCCCTTGGCTGTGTCCCATACACAATCTGGAATGGACTTTTTCCTATACTTCGATTCAATGAATCATTATATGCAAACTCTGCATGTGGCAATATGTTGTCCCAGCTGCTATGGTGCTTCGTCACCAATCTCCTCAGCAAGTCTCCCAGACTTCTGTTGACCACCTCGGTCTTCCCATCCATCTGCGGATGATATGCTGAGCTAAAAGCCAAATTAGTCCCCAGCTTCTTCCATAATGTCCTCCAAAAATGACCTATGAATTTGGTATCCCTGTCCGAGACTATGCTTCTTGGTAATCCATGGAGTCTAACAACCTCTTTGAAAAACAAGTTTGCGATGTGGGTCACATCGCTGGTCTTCTGACATGGAATAAAATGTGCCATCTTCGAAAACCTGTCTACCACCACAAAGATGGAATCAACTTCTCTCTGCATCCTTGACAAACCTAGTACAAAATCCATGCTTATCGCCTCCCATGGCCTCTCTGGTATGGGTAATGGCTGATAAAAACTCGCGTTTTGCTTTCGGCCCTTCGAATGTTGACAAATTCGACACCTGTCAACAAACCTTTTGACATCTGATCACATGCCTGGCCAAAAATACGATTTTCTTAACTTCGCGAATGTTTTGTCATGACCAAAGTGACTTGCTAAGCCTCCACTATGTTTTTCCTTCACCAAGTTCTCCCTCATGGAGGAAATTGGAATACACAGTTGATTGCCTCTAAACAACAATCCCTCCTAGATCATGTAGTCTATCCATGGACTCCGATCTCTGAGAACTAGGTTCTCAGCTGCTTCATATGCTTCCCCGAAATCTGCATCTCCAACATACATGTCCTTGAGATTGTCAAAACCCAACGTTTTGATTCGAAACTCCTATAGCAACAAACATTTCCTTCTCAAAGCATCAACCACTTTGTTAGCAGTACCCGAAATGTGTTTGATCACAAACGTGAAATTCTGCATATACTCTACCCATTTTGCATGCTTCTGGTTCAACTTATCCTGTTGACTCACAAACTGCAATGCATGGTTATCGCTGTACAATACAAATTATTTTGGGATCAAGTAATGCCTCCACTTCTTCAGTGCTTGTATGATAGCATAAAACTCTTTATCATACGTGGAGTATTTCAGCTTTGCTTCATCCATCTTCTCACTGAAATATGCTACTGGTCTATCCTCCTGACTTAAGACTTCTCCTATGGCATATCTGCTTGCATCACATTTCACTTGAAATGTCTTTTTGAAGTCCGACAACACCAACCCTGGTCATTCCGTTATCTTCCGCTTCAACAGATTGAAGCTTTTCTCAGCCTTTGCTGTCCAATGAAAAGACTTGTGTCACTTCTTCACTGTGTCCGTCATTGCTGCGCTAATTCCACTAAAATTCCTAATGAATTTCTTGTAGAAACTAGCCAATCCATGGAAACTCCTCACCTCGAAAACATTTCTCGGTGATGGCCAATTCTTGATCACTTCCACTTTTTCTGGATCCATCTTTAACTCATTCACCGATATAAAAAAACCCAAGTAAATGAGTTCTGTCTTCATGAATGAGG